>APFE031734235.1:0-48905 GCA_000404065.3 Pinus taeda | reverse complement strand
ATTTCCATGATATAAAAAAAACTCACTTTCTCACTTTCTAATTGGTTTTTTGTTAGGTCTAACCACTCAAATAAAATATTGACCAAAAAATGTTATTAAAATTATGGAGAAATATTAAAGTGAACTTATACAAAATATAAATGATTAATAGTTGTTGAAACAACATCAAAGGTTGCTAAGAACATCATCATGAGAAGAACTCCTTTATGAACCATTTCTCTCACATTCAAACCCATGTGGTGTGGTGGTGGGTAAATAAGTAGACAAACGCATCTTGAGAGACTTGAAATGCGTGACAAGACAAAAAGAGGTATTGACCTTGGTCTTTGCTGTGGAGAAATATTTGAGAAAAAAAAAAAAAGGATAAATGGGCATCTTGAGTGGGTGTATAGGTGAATTACATTTAATTAAATATAAAGTTTTATATATAAAACGTACGGAAGGAAACTTTATTTTATAGAAAATGTATTTTAAAGTGTAAATGAGTTTGCAATGTTTCGAAATTATTGAAAATGGTAAAATTTATTTATAATTTTATTATAATTTTGTTATTGTGGATTAAACATATAATATATTATGATATTTAAATATTTATTTAAATTAAGTGGTAAAAAATACTAACTCATGGAATTATTTTATTAAATTTATTAAAAATAAGAAGAAAATGATGATAATAACAAATCTGTTTTTTTAATTGATTGGACATTTTCTGGGGCTTACTCATTGAAAACAAGGTGATCCTTTACCATATGTGTGATCATCTAATTATAGCCCATGGAATTAGGGTCCACTTTTTACGTTGTTTCTTTTTTATTCCTCAAAGTGGAGAACGTGTTCAGTAGACCCACTTCCTCAGAGTCAAGAGTCTTTGTTATTTGCCATTCTCTGGGTTTCTGCTTTACGTAAGCGGCAGAGCATTTTCTCCTTTTCTTGCCTCCGTGTAAAGTTGATTTTGATAAAAGTTTACGACAATTTATTTTTTAATTAATTGATTATTTAGTTAAACTCCCATCATTATCAACAAGGTATGCATTTGGTAAAGAATGTTATTTGGTCCAATATAAACTTAGTTATATATAAAATGTATGGAAAGAAACTTAATTTTGTATTTTAAGGCCAAAATGAATTTGCAACCTTCATTATTAAGAATTTATTTATGAAGTAACGATGAGAGTGGAGAAGAGAATGAATGAGCGACAAACGTGATCCTTTTATTGAATGGACATTTTGTGGGGTCCACTCGTTGAAAGCACAATAAGCCTTTACAACATGCGTGACCATGTAGGCTCTACTTTTTACGCTGTTTCTTCAATTATTCCTCAAAGTGGAGAATGTGCTCACAGCCCCTCGGAGCATTTTGTCTAAAGTTGATTTGGATAAAGGGTTTTTTTTTTTAATAGTTTAGGTATGGCTACTTTCAATATTTTGAATCGATTGTTGTTCACCAGTGAGATATTGTTATTCGAGTTTTAAGAGGTTGGGTTTATTTTGTTTATTAAGACCATTTTTATTTTTAAATATAGCTTTTACTTTTTATTTTTGTCATTGAATTTGAATTATAAATTTAATAAAAAATAAAAATAAAATCTTAATTTATGATCTACAAGTGTATATAACTTTTTTTTTTATTTTTTATTATTTGTAAATATATCTCCCAATTTCCAAGTTAAGTGATGTGGATCCATATTCTTCTTAACAACGGTGAAGAATTCGATTTTTTCCCTCTTTAATGCATCTCTCCATTTATGTTGGTACATATTCATCCCATTGTTTTGTAGATAGCATGCCTTTTCCTTTAATAACTCCCCATTCATACAAGCATGCCTTTTTTTTAATAACTCCCGATTCATATAATTTAGCATATAAATTAGTCTTTTAATTTATGTAGCTAAGTATATAAATTGAAATATATAGATAAAAATACAAAAATATAAATAACAAATAGAGGTGGAGAAAGAGTGGGAATGGAGAGATGAAGACAAAATGAGAGAGAAGAGACGAGGGAAGAGAGAGAAAATGAGAGGATAGAGACAGGGAAAGAAGGGGAAGAGAGAGAGAAGGAGATATAGATATGGAGGGGGAGAGAGGGGAGAGAGAGAAGGAGAGAGGGAGGGAGATAGTGATAGAGTTGGAGAGTGGAGGAAGAGAGAGTGTGATGGGGGGAGAGACAGGAGGTGGGAGATAAAGGGATAGAGACAAATGAAGAGAGAGAGGACTTGAGAGAGAGGAAGGAGAGAGGGGGAGGGAAGAAGAAATACATAGAGAGAGAAAGGTAGAGAGGTAGAGGGAGTGATAAGGGAGAGATGGTGAGACAATGAGGGGAGAGGAGAGCGGGAGAGACGAGAGTGTGAGGGAAGAGAGAGAGAGACAAGGGGAGAGAGAGAGAGAGAGAGAGAGAGAGAGAGGGAGAGCGATAGAGTTATATATATATATATATATATATATATAGCGTGTATATGTTTTGGGGGTGAGAAGGAGAGACAAAGGAGGAGAGAGAAGAGGAAGAGAGAGAGAAGGGGAAGAGAGGGAGGGGGAGGAAGATGGAGAGATTGATAGATAGATATGGAGATAGAGTGAGTGTACGCTTGCGAGATGATATAGAGAGATAAATAAGGAGAGACAGAGGGATATAGATATATAGATGGAGGGGGCGAGAGGGAAGAAGACATAGACAGAGGGAGGGAGGAGGAGATATAGATATGGAGAGACAGAGTGTGTGACATGTGTTTAGTGGGGTGAGGTAGATAGACAAATAAGGAGATATGCAGGGAGGTATAGATATAGATGGCAGGGGGAGAGAGGGAAGAAGAGAGAGATGGAGAGAGGGACGAAGAAGTGGAGAGAGAGATATGGGGGAGAGAGGGAGGGGGAGAGAGAGAAGGAGAGAAGAAAGCGACACATAAACACAAATACATATATAGATGTTAGATCTAGAAATTCATGAATATTTTGTTTTTTCACTAAATAGATGTATTGATTAGTGTAGTTGATGATTTCTAATCCTATTTGATTGCTTGCACTAGATTCACTGGTTTCAGTGTAGACGTCGATTTCTAATCCTATTTGACAGTTTGCACTAGATGCATTTATTTTAGTGTATATGTTGATTTCTGCTTCTATTTAATTGCTTGCACTAGATGCATTGGTTTTATTGTATATACTGATTTTTAATCCTATTTAATTAATGTTGATTTCTGCTTCTATTTAATTGCTTGCACTGGATGCATTGGTTTTATTGTATATATTGATTTTTAATCCTATTTGATTGCTTGCAGTAGATGCATTGATTTCGGTATAGATGTTGATTTCTAATCTTATTTGATTGTTTGCACTAGATGCATTGATTTTAGTGTAGATGTTGATTTCTGATTTGATGCAACTAGATGTATGATGTACATTAATTTCCAAGTAATTAAATTAATATTGTGCATTGATTTCAGTGTAAGAACATAAAATTTATTGATGACATGCATTGACTTTTGTGTTTCAGTAATTCAACCATAAATACAATACTTGAATTTTCATCCTAAATAAGATGTTCAATTACCCAAAATGCTTTCTTCCTAAAATTGTAAGCTATTTGTAATTGATTCTTTCTTATTATTCCCATTTTCCATCATTCAACATTGTTAATCACTTTGCATTCAAATGAGGTAATAGAAAACAACTACCATTGAAAATTATTTGGGGTTTAACACTCCATAAGTTACAATGATTGACTTTGGAGAAAACTACTATTAATATTGGAGAGCAAGAGAGACAAGGTATGGTGTTTACTACAATAGCTTGATTTAAATATTTGAATGATCTATGATTTCAAGTGCCCTTTTCATGTGATTGATATGAAAATATTGCAAAACTAATAAGTGTGACAATAAGAACAGTAGAAGAAAACAATGTGAGATTGATCACAATGAATATTGTTTGTAGTTGACTACATTCTTATTATTCACATTTTCTCTCATTCAACATTGTTATATTGTCACTTTGCATTCAAAATTTTTATTTCATAATTTTCATCATTCAAGTTACTAACAGTCTATATCTGATCCAAATTAGATCCTTAAACTCTCTCAAAGCTACTTGAACTCTGTAAAAACTCATACCGAAGTTTAAAGTCTTGTGGATGTCGAAGCCTATCACAAATAACCTCTGAACAATGACAATTTGCAGCCAGCATGGAGCAACGAGGACTTTCGGTCAAAGTATGCTGACTAAGGCCCATGGAGACCGCATAATGGCACAAACTAGTAATTGGGAAATCCAGATCAGGAAACAGAGGCTGTTTCTGATGCGCGATTAGCGCAAAGAAAAACCCCTCAAGAAGGGAATGCCCCGAATGCTTGGTCACAAGGGGAACCATGAAACCGTGGGAAAAGCGCTAAAGTGACAAGTGGGTCCCGCGCTTCAAAACCAGCGGAATATCGGAGGCGTTTCGGGCGATAAGTGGGTTTGTCAGAGGACTCAACGATTCCATATGTTAAACAACGCGTGTCAGGCGGATGAGAGAGAAAACTGCTCTCATCGCGAGCTAACAGTCGAGCAAGTCAATCGCGTGATAAGAGCGATAACCACAACATCTGGAGGCTCCAGATCTAATGGCGGAGATTGCACCCGATGGATGACCGAACCCGAGGGAGAAATAAGCTACGACGCATAAAGATTTGAAGTCCGACGTGGGTGATGAGTTGGCAAGGATTCGTGTTTCGCAGGCATTCTTGGAGTAAATGGAAATAACGACCGTTTCAAACGATCGAGTGTTTTTGGTGAACTTGACACTTATCGCTTCCCTGTGAGGTGATGCAGTGATTGTAACAGCCGAAAGAAGGGATTCGAATAGACAGAGGCAGGGAACGAGAGAGCTGAAAAGCGGAGACGAACAGACGGAAAAAAAGGAACAACAAAAAAAATATGAATGAGAAGAGAGTCTTTGGAGCCACTCGGAGGTCGAGTGAAAGACATAGAGCTCAGTTGATAGTAGTATATTGTTGTTGGAGTTTCTTTGAGGTCGAGCGACTCACAGAGGCATGCAAAGGTCGAGAGAAAGAGCTTAGAGAACCTAGAGGCAAGAGCGAGAGCCAGTGCCGAAAGCAAGAGCTGAGAGCTAGAACCAGAGCTAGAGCCAAAGAGATAGAGTAGAGAGTCAGAGCCATAGCTAGAGAAAGAGCCAGAGCCAGAGCCAAGTGCCAGAGTTGGAAAGCCGAAGAGATCCAAGAGCAAAGGGATAAGATGGTGTTCTGAGTCCAATGTTCCTGTATAAAACATTGGAGTTAAGTGTAGCACTTGTAAAAGAATTGAAGCCATAATCCCAGAGAGCCTAATCGAGTTGATTAGAGCTCAAGGAGACGTAGCCTAAGATATCAGGGTGAACTTCATATTATATTGTTATCTTATGTGTTTGTTTTTACTGCTGCTTTAACTACTGTTATATGCATTTATATATTAGTTTAAGTACCTTCCCATATCAGCACAAACAACATATTTTAAAGTAAATAATCAGCTGCAAACAAATACAAGCATACACTGATATCTTCAAGCATTTCTTATTTCTGCATTGGTTGATCAAAGACTTGGGAAAATTTAAAGCTTTGGAAGTGGGAGAGGTTCTTGAAAGTTAGACAAGAAGCCTAAGAGCCCCATTTTCAGATCAATATCATCTCAAAAAACTGAGGTAATTAGCAGATTTAAAATTAAATTTACCAAATTAATCTTTGACATATTTTACATATTTAAAATGATTAGAAGAATTAGATGTTCAACAAATTTTGCATGACCGCGCATGAATGAAACCAGCCTAGATCCATCTTAACCTTAGATATGTTAAGCGTCAAGAGGGATCAAAACTCTCAAGGTGCAAACCTTTCCTCATGTTTTGCACTAAAAGAAGAGGTTTTCACCTCGAGGGATTTGATCCCTCTTGATGCTTAATAGATCTGGGGTTAATATGGATTTAGGTTGGTTATTATTATCATTTAAAATTATCAATTACTTTTTGCATTAGAAGTAAGTACTATGCAACAACATTTCATATTATACTTAAACTAGGGTACCCTTTTTGCTTCACCACTCAATTCTTTAAAAAACATTTTAGTGATAAATATTATATATAAAATATACATTACATAACTCCGGATCCATCTTAACTCCGAATCTATCAAGCACTGAGAGAGATCAAATCTCTCAAGGTGCAAGCCTCTTTTATGAGTGCATAACTTGAAGAAATGTTTGCACCTCTAGAAATTTGATCCCTCTTGGAGCTTGATAGATCCGAAGTTAAGATGGATCTAAGATGGTTTAATTATTAATTTTATTTTTAAGTTTATTTTTTATTTTTATATAATTTTAGTAAGTTAAAATGGTTTTTGGGCATGTGGTATTGATGAGCCATCGTATTGGTCCATGGTATGGTATGCTATGGTTAATAATATCTTTGGTAAAGTGGTGGTGAATATCAATGGTTAAAAATCTTGTTGTATTGTAAGTATTAAGTTTTTTTTGTGTTCACTGATGAAATTTAAATATGGTTACAAAATCATTCTTTTAATTTATATGGTGAAATAGATCTTAATTTATAGCTACTATTTATATCATATATATTTTCATGTGATAGAGGTGTAGATATATCTCAAAAGTATTTATAATATTTTTCTTTTAAATTTAATAAAAAAATGTTATCAAATTAAATTCAAATAAAATGTTTATAAAATATTTTGAGTGTGAAATGACAAATGACTTTTAGGCGTGTTGTATTGAGGATCCATGGTATTGGCCCATGATATTGTAACAAAACTTATTTACAAGTTAGTAATATCTATTGAAAAGTGAACGTGAATATCCATGGTTAAACATATTGTTATATTGTTTTCTCTATGCTTCCATCCCAAGCTTCCTCCTCAATGAATTGAACATCTCTGCTCACAAAAAACTTCTTGGTAGATGGGATATACAACCTGTATGCTTTGGATTCCTCACTGTATCCAATGAAGATACATTTCTCCCCTTTACTGTCCAACTTCCTCCTTAGCTGATCTAGAATGTGTGCATAAGCCATACATCCAAAAACTTTCATGTGGGCGACTCCTTGCTTTCTCCCACTCCATGCTTCTTCCGGCACTCTGTTCATCACTGCTTTTGTAGGACACCTGTTCAAAATATATGCTGCACAATTTACAGCTTTCAGCCCAATAGTCCATTTGGCAAATGCTTTGCCTCCAACATGCTCCTCGCCATATCCATGATGGTCTGTTCTTCCTTTCAACAACTCCATTTTGCTGTGGGGTGTACCTAGCTGTAAATTGCTTATGAATTCCATTTTCTCTACAAAACTGTAGGAATTCCTTGGAGATATACTCACCTCCTCTGTCAGTTCTCAGAACTTTGATATGCAGCTCGCTTTGGTTTTCTACAAGTGCTTTGAAATTGCGAAAATTTTCAAACACTTCACTTTTGTTCTTTAGAAAATAAACCCAAGTTTTTCTAGTAAAATCATCAATGACAATTAGAAAATATTGACTGCCTGCTAGTGATGGGGTTTGCATCGGTCCACATACATCTGAGTGGATAATCTCTAAGGGTGCCTTTGCCCTTATGCTTTTCCCTGATGGAAAACTTTCTCTGTGTTGTTTCCCCAATATGCAACCTTCACAAAGGCTGTTCGGTTTCTCTATGAATGGTAATCCTCTTACCATTCCTTTTCTACTAGACAAATTAAGACCTCCAAAATTGAGATGTCCAAATCTCAAGTTCCACAACCAATTTTCATCCTTTGGCACGCTTTGGAAAGCCTCTTGGGTAACTGCTGCAATTACTTATTTGTTTTTCAAATCTGCCCTTATTCTGTGAGGGAACATCCTGTTCCTTGTCATCTTCACTTCAGCAATGCATCGTTTGCTGGGTGCTCTATCCATGATGGTGCATACATCATTCACAAAATAAACATTGTAACCCTTATGGACAAGCTGTCCAATACTCAAGAGGTTACATCTCATTCCAGGGACATAGAAGACATCTGCTATGGTTTTCTTTTCACCCTTCTTTGTAAATATTTTGACTTCTCCTTTTCCCATAACAGAAATTTTGCTATCAGTCCCAAGTGTGACTTCTGATTTCACACTTTGATCTAAAGCAGAAAACAGGGCTATGTTTCCTGTCATATGGTTGCTGCAACCTGAGTCTAAAAACCATATATCTTCACTGTTTGTTTCAGCCATGTTACAAGCTAACAACACATTATCTTGACTGATGTTTTCTCTAGTGACATTTGCATTTGATCTAGTATTCATATCATGCTGTTTCTTCCTACAATCACTGGCATAGTGCCCATATTTTTCGGAATAATAACATTGGACATTGGATTTTTCATACCTTTGTCCTTGAGCATGATGTTGTCCTCTTTGTTGGCTGCTGTCTTGGCCTTGGTTCTGATTTGGATTGCTGCCTCTTCCTTGAGCATTTGCTGGGCTATTCCTTCCACCTCTATTTTGGCTTCTGCCTCTTCCTCTTTTGTTTCCTCTGCCTTGACCTCTTCCTCTTCCAAAAGACATCTGGGTCTTGAAGGCTTGCTCTAGAGATGAGTTTTCATTTCTACTCAACCTCTGCTCATGTGTTATCAGTGATGCATGAAGTTCATCAACTGAAAAGTTTGAGAGATCCTTTGTCTCTTCTATGGTGGTGACAATCACATCAAACTTTGAGGGTAGGACCCTCAAAAGTTTCTCCACAATTCTCCTTTCTTCAAGAACTTCTCCATGAGTCCTCATTTGTGTGACCAAACCAATCACATGTATGAAGAATGAGTCAATGTTATCTGACTCCTTCAAACAAAGATTTTCAAAATCTCTCCTCAGCAACTGTAGTTTTGCTGTTTTCACTTTCTCCATGCCTGGATAGGCTGTCTTGAGAGTTTTCCATGCTTCTTTGGATGTCTTAGCTGCTGCTATCCTTGGAAACACACTCTGGTCCACTGCTTGATACAAAAATACACGGGATTTTGAGTCCTTTTTCCTATTTCTCTTCAGCAGATATTTCTCTGCCTGAGTCAACCTATTAAACTCATTTTCATCTGCTGGTTCTTCAAAACCATCTTGAACTATTTCCCATAAATCTTGACAGGCAAACAAGGCTCTCATGGTTATTGCCCAATAGTCATAGTTTTTCCCATTGAACTATGGGAATTGAGGATTAAACATACCCATGCTGGTACTGGTGCCGGCCATTCTAGCACTCTTTAACTATGCTATAAAATGCTTGACTGTGTATTTAAAATACTGACTGTTTCTTTAGCAGTAACACAAGAAACTAATTTGAGAAATACCTGTATCCTCTTCACTGAGTCTTCACTTTGCTGGAGAAGTTGCTGCAGCCAAAAAACTCCTTCCTTCAGCTTCTTTGACACCTTCAAAGAGCCTGGAGCAAGCTCTGATACCACTGTTGGGGATTTTTTTGGTAAAATCCCAAAAACAAACAAACAAACTGCACACAGAGACAATGCTCTGTTTTTCTTTCCAGGATCTTAGCACAAGGAAGCTTGAAAAATTTCTGAGAACAGAGTATTACACACCCATAAAAAGCTTTGTATTCATTAAAAATAAAATTCTTGATACAAGATTCATCCTCGTTCACTCAGAGGGATTCACCAAAAAAAATTCAACAACAAAAGTTACTCTGTCTCCTCCTGAGATTTTACACTTTGTGAAAATCTCATTTACATTTACTGCTGTAAAACAAAATTTTAAATATACTGTTGTAAAAAATAAAAATCACATTATGCACTTTGCATATTACAAAAACTTCATCTTCGTTTTTCTTTTCCTTCACCCTCGCACTGCTGTGCAAACTTCAGTTCATTTCATAAGTCCATTCTTACATTCACACTGCTGTGTGTGTGTGTGTTTTTTTTTTCACCTGCACATTGCTTCCCCTGTTTTTCTATATTCACATCTTCGCTTGCTGTGCGTTTCATTCCCAAAAATACAATTGATCAAAAAAAACATTACAAAGCGTTTTACTTGTTTAGTAAAACAAAAACTTACACCCGTGAATTTAAAACAATATAATTTAAAACTGTATGCTATGCCCATACCTATTTTAAATTCGCCATACCTTCGTAGGAAATAAAAACATTAAAATTAAAAACTTTTACCAATACTCTACGAACACATTTAAGTTGCCTTTATGTTTCACTGGCGGTCAACACAATTTTTTTTTTTTTTACGGCACGTCAAATTCATTTGCTGGCAGCTTGACTGCAATCGATGGTGGATAATGATGAACTCAATCAGACGGTTCAAAACAATATCGGGAGACCCTTTGTTACTGAACTTTACGTCTCGATGGAAAGTGGTTTTGCTGAAAGTACATTTGACGCGTGGCAAAATGTTATTACATCGGGCGCGCTTGTACGAAAACCACCTTCACAAAAAAAGCGGTCCGATGAGCTGTGATGGTTTTCGGGAATGGTTTTTAAAGTCGCCGTTTTAATGCTGCTGCACGGCAAGTTGAAATTAATATTTCAACACTTGACACCATAGAAGACTGGAACAATAGGTGACCCCGATTCGAACATGAGTATGAGTTCATCGAGACACCAATTTGACTCTGCATATCTGGAAGAAAAAATAGCGATATGCACAAAAGATGTTCGAATGACATTGTGGATTTGAGGAGTTCTATACTCTCCATCTTGCAATTCATCAACATCCAGAAATACTCATAATCCGTGTTTGTTAAGGTGGTATTAGAGATGTTTGGCGAGGTTTTTCTTGTAGTCAGGACCCCTGTGGTTAATGAAGATATCAAATACATAGTTTTTGCCGCTGGAGGATCCATATGAGGTGGATGCCATGGAACATAGAGTATCAATAACAATGTAACCTAATATTATCCTCGTCATCTAGCGAATGTCTCAAGAGGCAAAGTGGCTACTGGTTGATCCCTATTTCTCAACACTTGCAATATAACTATATATGTTCGACATAGTATGTAAATATATATAACAAAATTTATTGTTCGTGAGGATTTGTGGTAAAATAGGCGTGTGAAGCAACATTTTTGGTGTTGTAACCTGCTTTATTTTTGATAAGTTAGTTTTTATTTTACAAAAGAGGGTATAAAAAAATAAAGAAAAATGAAAATATGAAAAAATATAAAATAAAAAAAGACATGAAATTGTTGAAATATAATTCCAACTGCACCGCTGCCGGAAGCTGACAGTTGAACAACGACCGTGTTTTTTCGGAAAACCACCAGTTTTATCCCACCGCTTTTGCTGAGCAAGTGGTATTCTCTGGAGTGGCAACGATATTGTACGCCAGCTGACGCATGTCCACAAGAAGTTTTCAAAACAGCCTTTTTCCCGGAACATAAATCTCGTTTGGTTTGACCGAGTGTCAATCGTTCGATTGAAAGCTTGGCTGTCCACCGTTGATTGAAACCAAAGCTGCGTTCAGGCCTGCAGCAAATGACATTGCGTGAAGTGAAAGTCTTTTGATTTTAACCACCAGTAAAAGTAATTAATGAAGTTTAATGTGATTCGTAAATGTAGATAGAAGTTTCAATTTTGATGTTTTTTATTATGCACGGAAGTATGGAAAAATTAAAAGAAATGTATGGTCATTTTTTTATTGTTAAAAAATATGCAATGTAATATGTAGAAGTGTAAAAGCTCGTGGGTTATTTTTTTGGTTAAGGAAATGTAAGTAGTTGTTCATTCGCATATGTAATGAAAAAAAGGGAATACGCAGCAACGTAGAACTGGTTATGTGAAACTCGTAGCAGCGCGAAAGGAGGTTTTAGTTGTTTGTTGAAACAAGAAGGGAAGTACGCAGCAACACGTGAGTAAAAGTTTGCATGCAGAGACATATTTTTATTTCGTAATGCAGCAGTGTGAATGAAAGGTAAGTTTTTTTTACAGCAGTGAATGTAAGAAATTTTTACACACAACAATGTAAAAATTTTCAAAGCAGAGACAGAGTAAATTTGCAAGGAAACAGAGTAATTTTTTTTTGAGATAGTGAAGGTTTTTGGAACTGAAGTGTTCCTGGTTTAATCCCTCTGTTAAGAGGAATATCCTTTTGTAACAACATTCTGTTTAATCAATACAAAGTGTTTTTATGTGTGAGAAAATCTCTATCTTCCCAGCAAACAAGTTTTTTGCTTCCCTGTGTTAAGTTCCCGTGTTAAAAAAAATGTATCATTCTCTGTTCAGTTTTTGTTTGGAATCATCAGAATTTCCCAACATGGTATCAGAGCTTGTCCAGGCTCTTTGAAGGTGTCAAAGAAGCTGAAGGAATGATTGTTTGCTGCAGCAGATTCTCCAGCAGAGTGAAGACTCAGTAAAAAAATCCAAGGTATTTCTCAAGTTAGTTTTTTGTGTTACTGTCTTTGACAGTTAGTGATTTTTAAATACACAATCAAGTATTTTGAAGCATAGTTTAGAGAGCAAGAATGGCTAGCTCTAGCATCAGCACCAGCACTAGCATGGGTATCTGTAATACTCAGCTCCCACAATTTAATGGGAAAAACTATGACTATTGGGCAATAACCATGAGAGCCCTGTTTGCCTCACAAGACTTATGGGAATTTGTTAAATATGGTTTTGAAGAACCAGCAGATGAAAATGAGTTTAATAATTTAACTCAGGCAGAGAAAGAACGGTTGAAGAGCTATAAGAAGAAGGATTCTAAAGCCCTTATCTTCTTATATCAAGTAGTGCATGAGAGTGTGTTTCCAAGGATAGCAGCAGCAAAGACATCCAAAGAAGCATGGCAAACTCTCAAGATAGCCTATCAAGGCATGGAGAAAGTGAAGACAACAAAACTACAGTTGCTGAGGAGAGATTTTGAGAATCTATGCATGAAGGAGTCAGATAATATTGACTCATTCTTCACACAAGTAATTGGTCTGGTCACACAGATAAGGTCTCATGGAGAGATTCTTGAAGAAAGGAGGATTGTGGAGAAACAATTGAGGGTCCTACCCTCAAAGTTCGATGTGATTGTCACCACCATAGAAGAGACAAAGGATCTCACAAACTTCTCAGTTGATGAACTACATGCATCACTGGTAACACATGAGAAAACAAAACCCAGCATGTCTTTAAAACCCAGATGTCCTTTGGAAGAGGAAGAGGTCAAGGTAGAGAAAACAAGAGAGGAAGAGGAAGAAGCCAAAACAGAGGTGGAAGAAACAGTCCAGCAAATGTTTAAGGAAGAGGCAGCAATCCAAATCAGAACCAAGGCCAAGGCAGCAGCCAACAAAGTGGACAACATCATGCTCAAGGAAAAAGGTATGAAAAATCCAATGTTCAATGTTACTATTGTAAAAAGTATGGGCATTATGCAAATGAATGTAGGAAGAAGCAGCATGATATGAGTAAGAGAACTAGTGCAAATATCACTAGAGAAAATATCAACCAATATAATTTGTTGTTAGCCTGTAATATAGCTGAAACAAAGAGTGATGATGTATGGTTTCTAGACTCCGGTTGTAGTAACCATATGACAGGAAACATAGCCCTGGTTTCTAAGTTAGATCAGAGTGTGAAGTCACAAGTCACACTGGGGACTGATAGTAAAGTTTCTGTTATGGGAAAAGGAGAAGTAAATATCCTAACAAAGAAAGGTGAAAATAAAACCATAGCAGATGTCTATTATGTTCCTGGAATGAAATGTAACCTCTTAAGTATTGGACAGCTTGTTCAAAAGGGTTATAATTTTTTCTTTGAGAATGATGTATGCACCATCATGGATAGAAAAGCCAGCAAAGTATGTATTGATGAAGTGAAAATGACAAGGAACAGGATGTTCCCTCTCAGGATAAAAGCAGTTTTGAAAGATGGGGTAGAAATTGCAGCAGTTACACAAGAGGCTTTCCAAAGCGAACCAAAAGATGAAAATTGGTTGTGGCACTTGAGATTTGGACATCTCAACTTTGGAGGTCTTAACTTGTTGAGTAGAAAAGGAATGGTAAGAGGATTACCATTAATAGAGAAACCGGACAACCTTTGTGAAGGTTGTATCTTGGGGAAACAATACAGAGAAATTTTTCCATCTGGGAAAAACATAAGGGCAAAAGCACCCTTAGAGATTGTCCACTCAGACTTATGTGGACCGATGCAAAATCCATCACTTGCAGGCAGCCTCTATATACTAACATTCATTGATGATTTCACTAGAAAAACTTGGGTTTATTTCTTGAAGAACAAAAGTGAAGTGTTTGAAAAATTTCGAAATTTCAAAGCACTTGTAGAAAACCAAAGTGGGCTGCATATCAAATTTCTAAGAACTGATAGAGGAGGTGAGTATATCTCCAAAGAATTTCTACGTTTTTGTAGAGAAAATGGAATTCATAAACAGTTTACCACTAGGTACACTTCGCAACAAAATGGAGTTGCCGAAAGGAAGAATATAACAATTATGGATATGGCGAGGAGTATGTTAAAGGCAAAGCATTTGCCAAATGATTACTGGGCTGAAGCTGTACACTGTGCAGCGTATATTTTGAATAGATGCCCTACAAAAGAAGTCATGAATAGAGTGCTGGAAGAAGCATGGAGTGGGACAAAGCAAGGAGTCACCCACTTGAAAGTTTTTGGATGTGTGGCTTATGCACACATTCCAAATCAGCTAAGGAAGAAATTGGATAGCAAAGGGGAGAAATGCATTTTCATTGGATAGAGTGAGGAATCCAAAGCTTACAGGTTGTATAACCCATCCACCAAGAAGTTTTTTGTGAGCAGAGATGTTCAGTTCATTGAGGAGGAAGCTTGGGATGGAAGCATAGAGAAAACAGTGAATGTTAAAATCTCTTTGTCACATGATGAAGATGATGAGGAGATGGCTGAAATACATCCCCAAATAGCAGCGCCAACACAAGGGCAGCAAGAGACACCCTTGAGGAGAAATGAAAGTGCTTCTCCAAGCACAAAACAAGGAGGAAATTCAAGTGCGTCTTCAAGCACTTGTACACCAAATGAAAGAGGTAAGAAGTTCAGAAATTTAAGTGACATTTATGATGAAGGTATGAATTCTTTGTTTGCTTTATATTTTCATGTTGATGACCTTGTTCATTTCGAAGATGCAATTAAGAATAGAAGCTATGGATGAGGAGATCAATGCCATAGAAAGAAACAAGACATGGGATTTAGTTGAACTACCAAAAGGAAAAGAAGTCATTGGAGTTAAATGGGTTTATAAGACCAAGCGTAATGCCGAAGGAAAAATAGAAAGACACAAGGCAAGACTTGTTGTCAAAGGATATAAGCAGCAGTATGGGAGAGACTATGAGGAAACTTTCGCACTGGTTACTAGAATGGAAACCGTGAGAGCAGTGCTGTCCATAGCAGCACAAAACAAGTGGAAAGCTTACCAAATGGACGTGAAGTCAACATTCCTAAATGGAGTGTTAATGGAAGAGGTTTACATTGAACAACCTCCAGGCTATGAAAAGAAAGGCCAAGAGCACAAAGTGTGCAGATTGAAGAAAGCTCTTTATGGGCTGAAGCAAGCACCAAGAGCATGGTACAGTAGGATAGATTCCTATCTACTGGAAAAAGGATTTGAAAAGTGTGAGGGAGAACGCACCCTCTACATCAAAGAAAAGGATGGTAAAATTCTAATTGTTGTGTTATATGTTGATGATGTTATTTTCATAGGTAATGATGATTATCTTATTGAAAATTTCAAAACAGTTATGAAAGAAGAATTTGAAATTACTGACATGAGTTTGCTAAGATACTTATTAGGAATAGAAGTAGAATAAAATGGAAATGGGATTTTTATCTCACAAGCAAAGTATGCTAATGAAGTGTTGGAAAGATTTAATATGCAAGAGAGCAAGGCAGCAATCACTCCCACAGTGATGGGATTAAAACTCAGCAAAGAGGACAATAGCAAGGATTTTGATCCTAGGTTGTACAAGAGCATAGTTGGCAGCGTTATGTATTTGACTGCAACTAGGCCGGATATAATGCATGCTATTAGTTTAATTTCCAGATTCATGGAGAGGCCAAAAGAAGCACATTGGCAGGCAGTAAAAAGGATTCTGAGGTATGTTTAAGGTACTAAAAGGTTTGGCATTTTATATACTACTTCAGAATGTTCAGATTTAATTGGATACACTGATAGTGATTGGGCTAGAAGTGTAGATGATCAGAGAAGCACATCCGGTTATGTTTTTCACATGGGTTCAGGAGCTATTTCATGGGCTTCTAAAAAAAAACCTATTGTAGCATTGTCTACAGCAGAGGCAGAATATGTGGCAGCTACAGCCGCAACATGTCAAGGAGTTTGGATGAGAAGGATGTTAAGGAGCTTATGCCAAGAGCAAGTAAAAGGAAGTGTGATTTTTTGTGACAATAGCTCAGCTATTGCATTATCTAAGAATTCTGTGTTTCATAAGAGAACGAAACACATGACACAAAGTTTCACTACATCAGAGAATTGGTGAACAATGGAGAAATTGTTTTAAAACATTGCAGAACTCAGGAGCAGGTTGCAGACATTATGACCAAGCCATTGGAGCAGAAAAGTTTTGAGTTTTTGAGGAAATGTCTGGGTATGACTAATAACCCAGTAGTTGAAATTAAAGGGGAGTGTTGAAATACAATTCCAATTGCAGTGCTGCCGGAAGCCGACAGTTGAACATCGACCGTGTTTTGTCCAGAAAACCACCAGTTTTATCGCACCGCTTTTGCTGAGCAAGTGTATTCTCCGGAGGGGCAACGATACTGTATGCCAGCTGACGTGTGTCCACAAGTAGTTTTCAAAACAACGTTTTTCCCAGAGCATAAATCTTGTTTGGCTTGACCGAGTGTCAGTCGTTCGATTGAAAGCTTGGCTGTCCACCGTTGATTGAAACCAAAGCTGCGTTCAGGCCTACAACAAATGACATTGCGTGAAGTGAAAGTCTTTTGATTTTGACCACTAGTAAAATTAATTAATGAAGTTTAATGTGATTCGTAAATGTAGGTAGAAGTTTCAATTTTAATGTTTTTTATTATGCACAGAAGTATGGCAAAATTAAAAGAAACGTATGGTCATTTTTTATTGTTAAAAAATACGCAATGTAATATGTAGAAGTGTAAAAGCTCGTGGGTTATTTTTTTGGTTAAGGAAATGTAAGTAGTTGTTCATTCACATATGTAATAAAAAAAAGGGAATACGCAGCAACGTAGAACTGGTTATGTGAAACTCGTAGCAGCGCGAAACGAGGTTTTAGTTGTTCGTTGAAACAAGAAGGGAAGCACGCAGTAGTGCGTGACTAAAAGTTTGTATGAAGAGACATATTTTTATTTTGTAATGCAGCAGTGTGAATTAAATGTAATTTTTTTTTTTACAGCAGTGAATGTAAGAAATTTTTACACACAGCAGTGTAAAGATTTTCAAAGTAGAGACAGAGTAAATTTGCAAGGAAACAAAGTAATTTTTTTTTTGAGACAGTGAAGGTTTTTGGAACTGAAGTGTTCCTGGTTTAATCCCTCTGTTAAGAGGAAGATCCTTTTGTAACAACATTCTAGTTAATCAATACAAAGTGTTTTTATGTGTGAGAAAATCTTTATCTTCCCAGCAAACAAGTTTTTTGCTTCCCTGTGTTAAGTTCCTGTGTTAAAAACAGAGCATCATTCTCTGTTCAGTTTTTGTTTGGAATCATCAGAAATTCCCAACAGAAATAAAGCCCCACCAAAGAAAACCAAAAGATTTGTATACGTGTGCCTTTTTAAATGCCACTCCAAGATAAATTCCATTTGTAATAATAAAGGTTTGTGTGTAGCTCGTTTTTATGCCACAACCTTTTCTTCTGATCTAAATCAATCTGTTTAATCTTGATCACATCATTTAAATTTTTGTCTTAGATTAGAGAATAAGTTCAACCAAATAGTTTAATCTTGGTTGAACATTAGAAGATAGGATATATTAGGATAAATAAAAGGCCTAATATGCTTAAAAATTGGCCTAAGGTTATATTATATTAGGTTTAGATTAGTCAAATATTTTTGAAGGACAACTAGTTTAAACGTGCCCTAGTTAGATTAATTTTTCATTAGTATTTAATTACCTTGTTAAAAGGTTGATTAATTCATTTGTAAATAAACATGTTTTATGCATTTAGCCAAAGTCATATGTGGAAAAATTGTTTTTTTGGCAAGTGATAAAGTCTGGGCATGAATCGACGGTCGTTCACCTCCCAGCCCAAATCAATGATAGGGAAGCTCCTCACACTCCCTCGCTACTAAATGAGATAACGACAAGTGTTGTGCGAAAAGCAGTTTTTCCCGTGCGAGCCTCCTCAACACTTCGTGCCCCCTTCACTCCAAATCGCTTACCACTAGCCCCTCTCCGAAATCTGCCATCCACACTTCCCACACTTCCCGATACCGTGCTAGCGGTCACTCCTCCCGTTTCATCTGCCTCCAACCGCTCCACGCCACATGCGTTCGCCCACTATCATCTAACCATTTCCACGTATCCGTTGTAACCATTAATTCCCTCCCGTTGCTAATCTTGATTCCCGTTACTGCATTTATTTCCTAATTAGTTGATCGGTAACAACCTCTATTGTAATGGTAGCTAAATTCATTTATAAATATACATATCCCCCATTGCAATACCTTTTCCTAAACATATCTTCATTGTTTCTATTTTTTGTTTCTTTTCTGCAAATTCTCTATTGAGATGAGCCTGTAACTAGAAGCATCCTCTTACCTACCTCTGCACTTTTCTCCCATTCAACATCTTAGCTCTGTGATGCCATGGCTTCCAATAGAAAGGAAAAGCCTTCTACTAGCTCCTCTGCAACTCAGGAAACCCCAAAGGCCTCTGATGCCTTGGACCTAGACCATATCCTGTTAGCCAATCAATACTTTACAATTGTATACACTGAAAGTGAATTCGACATGTTCAAATTTCACAACTGGCTGAAGTAGGCATATTTGATTCCGAGGATGAAATAAACCTATGGGAATCCAATCTACCTTTGTATGTGTTTCCCCAGACTTATTCCTTCCCTAATTTAGTTATCTGGTGCCAACCCAAGTATAATCCTTTTCATAGAATAGTGGTAGCTCAGAATGGAGTCATTCTAATAACTATCACTATAAAAACCATAAACAAAATGCTTTTCATACTTGAGAGTGACTCCCTTAGTTTTTTCTCCACTGCAACCTTAATTGACCTTTATCACAAGTTGACCTTCCCTCAGAGAGCTCAAATCTTTGAGATCTTCCTCCCTGAAGATGTTGAGCTCCCCAAGAAGAATCCTCCTTACCCAGCAAAGAGCCAAACTTATAATTTCGCTTATTTCTTGCATTTTAGGCTACCAATCAGACTAGTGGATAGATGAAGCTATCCTAGGCTATCTGTCTATCTTTTCTAAAGAAAAAAAGAAGTCAATTTTTGGCTGAATATATGCATGTGCAATTGATGAACCTCGCTACTGAAGAAGTGTTTAAATACTCCTCTATCCTATTTCATATGTTTATTTTTCAGCAGGGAGAAAGATTGCCTATTGTTTTGCACAAGAAGGATGATTAGCAAGAGAATCAAGTAGTTATTCACTACACCTTATTGATTAGAAAGAACTCAACTGAGTTCGTATTTTCAGACTTCATAGATTGTTTCATTCACCCAGTTGCACAACTTCTCAGCAGTCAAAGTGAACCCAAATCAGCAAAGAAATTAAAAGGATTCTACACCTCAGTGATCCAGTTAGAACAAGAGACTGGTGTCTCTACCAAAACTACACAAAGATCAGAGTATATGGCTGTGAGTTGGCTCCATAAAAGTTGCCAAAATATGTTCCAATGATAATTTTCTCTCTGGAATATATAAGGAAAATGATGAATATGGATGAGCTTCATTTCATCTTAGGGAAGAGGAGATCACAGTTCAAGATAAAGGAACAGGTTGGATCGTTCATTTGTAACACCAGGTCAATTAGTTTAGAGGCAGATGCTATATTGAAATAGATGGGTTTCCAACCCAGCTTCACCTTGTCCTATGATTCATTCAACATTATTTCAGACTTAAGGGTGGAACTCAAAACCACTCCTTATAATCATACACCTAGGCTAGAGATTGAGAAGTTCAGAAATCAAGAACAATGGGAAGAGAATACTCTTCAAGAATTAGAAGAACAAGTTTTACCTCCTTGTACTCTTCATAATCCTACTTCTCAAACTAAGCATGACAAGAGGCCTAGGGAAGGATCATCATCATCAACAAGTGTAGAAAACGAATTCATCCACTATCAGAAGAAATCAAGGACTGAATCAAAGGGAACTACAACTACTACTACTAATCAAGGTCAGAAGGAGCCTATCATCATCAATTTGGATGATTCACAGTTTTGTATAGGGACATAATAACTTGTAATTACTACACCTTCTTCTTCTTCTACTTCATATAATTTGCTAGAAATTACTCAATCTGCAGGAGCAAGTGAAACAAAGGAGTCAAATGTCTTCACTAACTTCCTTGAAATCAACCAGAAGAATGAAGCTTTGAAAGCTAATGTTTATGCACAGTTTTGGAAGCCGAATTCCACTTCACAACATAGGTTGTTGACAACATTTGACCATGAGAAGGGAAGAATGCAAATGGAGTGTCTGCAGGCTCAAGTGACTTTTCCTAAACATTCTTCTGATTACAAGGAATCTGCGTTTAAATTTGATGCTAATCAGATACATCCAATTGATCAAATGGACATGCATAGGTAGTCTGGTGAGATGTCATTTTCAACCATGACCAACATAGCTATGGCATTGTCAAAGCTTAAAATTGCTCTGCCAAATTTGCAGTCACAATTAAAGATTGAGAAAATATCATCTTTAGTTAAGGACACCAGGGTTAAGTCATTGGAGGAATTAGTAATTAAAATTGGATATGACCCTACTGATGTCAAAGTTGCTAAAGATATTATCATAAAGAAGAACAAATATATTGCATTGTTGAGAAAACAATTGAAACTACCTTCTAAAGAGGACCCCCAATCCAAGGAGATAACAGAGAGTGAACAACACAAGGAAGAAATGCTCAAACTAAAAATTGAGCAGAATGTACAAATTAAAACTATAGAGGAAAAAATTGAGAAATTGCTTAAGGAAAAAGAGAAATTTACTCAATTAGCTATAGCTCCCATCACAACTATCCCTATTATAGTTTCCAAAACAACAGGGGAATCTACATCGAAAATAGAGGATTTTAACAAAATCTCACAGGAGCTCACTCACCAGAAGAAAGAGAATGAAAGACTTCATAAGCAATTTCAGAATCTAGAAGCTTAGAAAATAAAGAATGATAGTTTGTATGTTGAGGAAATGTAGAAAACACAGGTTGAATAGAATAATTGAAGAGTTTCAGAGTTATTCATCGATGGCTCAGAGCTTGGCCCAAGCTAAAGAAAGCATATGGGCAAATATCAGTCAAGCGATCACTGAAGTGTGGCCCTCCATTCAGATCATTTTCGAGCAGGAGGAACTCATAAACAGATTCCAGGTGGCCATTGATGAAGTGTAGCAGCTTCTTAAAGATAAACCAAGTGAGATTGCAAACATGATCAGAGTTCTTAAGTCAAAAACTAGGGACGAGTTGGAGCAGATTCAAATTGTGGATAGAACAAAAACCATCTTGGAAATCAAGAAGGTGTTGCAGAAAAAGAACTTGATGACTCAGTTAGAAAATAATTTTCAAACCTTGAAGACTTATGTCCAAATGTTTCATTTTAAATTTAATTTGCTGAACCAGAGAGGAATACCAAGATTAGTGGCCCCAAATGATAGGTTGATCAGTTTGGAAGAATATTGCGAGAAGCTTTATACCATAGCCATTGATAAATCAAACTTTGCAGGTATAAAGAGGCATATTACAGGGAAACAAGCATTATAAGCTTTAGATTTTGATTTGACTATGAAGCATGAAATTAGACATCTTTTTTTAAACAAGCCCACTTTTGAGAAATACACCGAGGTTGATGAAGTTTACAGAAAATTGGTAAATCTTGCCATACCAAGTGAAGACCGATGGGATCACTTGTGTGAAGTTATTGAGTAACTTTCATCAACAACTGAAGGATAGCTGGGCATCACTTTTTGGGGACCACATCATGTTGGCTTGAGGGGGTTTGACTAAGGTTCAGAGTTATTTAGCCAAACAAATCCCTGCACTACTGGCACTTTCGGCAATAGCTTGCAGAGCGCGGACTGAGGTCTCACCTGAAGCAGTATGGGGGGATGCTGGAACGAAGTCTCCACACCCTTGAGATGTCTGAGGGGTTGATTTAGTCCAATTGTGAATACCTTCGCGCAGGTCACTTCGCACACTTTCCTGACCTGAGAGGCCTGCGTTCCCTGTTATACTCACCTTCGCACAACCCTAACCAGGGGCTGAGGAGCTTTTGCACTGTTAAAGCAATGATCTGCGTTATTTCCCCAAGTTACACTGCGGATCTTACTTATCTTATTATAATAGTTAGTTATCTTTACGTAAATAGATATTTTAGCTTATATTCACTGATTCAACACATTCATATAAGTTCGCGCAACAAATAAGCAATAAACTTGCAATCCATACCCAATATAATTCGATGCATAAACCATGAAAAGATACACAGAAATAATGTAAAACTTCTCTTTATTAATGCTTCAATCAGTTACAGACTCAACCTGCCCTGTGCACTCAGCTGCAGGGGTCTGCGCACTCAGCTGTGGACTACTAGGCCTCTGCGCACTCAGCTACAGAGCCTTCTCCTACTCTACGACCCAAAGACACGAGTTTACACTTTAGACTCAATGCTTCATCATCTCTTAGATTCTTCGATCTTCGATTGTTTCTTTACACTTAGAGCCTCACTCTATTTATACAATCCCCTGGTTTACAAACCATGGGTAGAACTCTCAAGCCAACATTACATTACAAAATTAAGGGCGGACAACCCTATGACTTAATTACAACTTCGTGCTCTGTGCCCATAAATCGTGAAGTCTTTACATCAGAATTAGTTAAAACTTGGGCTTTAAGGCCCAAAACTTGCCTTGGGGAAGATCCCACACCTAACAAGCCCTCAAAAAAAACATCGTGACTCACCCTCGAGTCACTCTGTCAGTGCAGAGATCTTTGCGCGGAGATCTCCCAACTCTGCTCGGACTGCTGCAAGGTCGGCAGCACACTGAGCGACTACGTGCTGTATCTCCTTGACGCGTTGTTCAGAGACCGTGGTATCTGAACTGCTTCCCTGTATCTGCTCCTGCATCCCCTTCATCTGTGCGAGCTTGCCTTCAATTGTTGTTGTCATTACGAAGGCCTTGTCGATCCAAGGTTGGACATGCGCCTTCGAAACTGATTCTCTATGTTGCGTTGGGCCTACATGCTCCTTAAGCGCTTTGGCCTATTGCATCCGCATGAGCCTCTATGTAAGGGCCACTGTTTGCACGGTCCCTTTGACATTTTCGTACTATTGTTGTAGCTCATGTGCCTCTATTGCTAAGTGCTATATGTTCAGGTCCTCCTGCAGAGTGGTGAGGACCTCGAACGATTCTTCCAACATTTTGGTGCAGTCCTTCACTACACTGTTGATCTCTTCTACCCCCCATGTAATGGTGCTAGCGCGCTGTTCCTTTACCTCTAGAGAATTTTAAGGCTACGCCTTCAATTGCAGCTTTGCTATCTAAAGGTTCAGCTCCAGTTGAACCTTGGACATCTCTTCTCGTGCTTCGCGCACTCTTGCTGCTAACCTCTGGATGTGGGCCTCTATTGGTTCCTCTGCTGGGATGGCCAACTCAGGGATCATCTGGCAGGCTTCCTCAACCACCTGCACCATCTGTCGGTTTTGCGCCACAACCGCGTCACGCTGCAGGCTCAGTTGCTCCATGTTGATTCTTTGTTCACTCAACACCTGTAGCGTGTCCGTCCCTAGCCTGCAGTTCTGTATTCACTCCGTCCTGCAGAACATAGAGTGTCTCCCGAGGGAGTGCAACCATGTTGATTCCTACCCCTTTCAACACACTAACCATAGGTTTGTCAGTCTCGTTTTCTGTAACTAGTGCCCCCTCTGGCAGCACTATTGTTTTGGTCATGCGGGTGCGCAACATTTCCTCAACCGCGACCATTCCTATTGTGAGGTTGGTCGAGAGAGTACTAGCTTGGGGAGTGCGCTCCTACAACTCCTGATTTTGTGCTTGGAGGGCCCGCAACACAATCTGATTCTCCTCTGCCAACTGTTGGAGGGCCTCCGTGGTGACTTTGCGCACCGTCTCCCCTATATCGTGCAGATCTCCCTCAGTGAGGGTGATCAGGTCAAAAGAAGTCTTAGATGCTTTCAACTTGTTTTGTGGCCCCACCTGCTCTCTCGGGCACTGGAGCTTTAACTGTGTCGTCATTGTTTCTAAGTCCATGCCACCCTCCTTTGTCTTTGTCTCCATTTGTTGTTCCTGCTTAGGGGAAGGTGACTTTCGGCCCTGGCGCTCCTTCTCTGCTGCCTTCTGTGCTTCTGTTGTGGCCTTCGAAGTGTCCCACGCCTCCTGTGCCTGTGCTGTTGTTGCCTATTTTCTTCTCTTCTTTTTCAACTGCACCATCCACAGTTTTGTCTCCTCCTTCCACTGTGTAGCAGACTTTTCCATTTCTGTCTCGGAGAGGCTGGAGCGTGCTACTCCAGTGGTCATGCCTCAAGTACATCGAAGATAACATCATCTGTGGCTAGGTATGGTAGTTCATTCTACTTCTTCGCGGGGTCCTTTCGCACCCTAATGTAGACGTGATGGAAGTCCACCTTAAACTCCCCAAAGCTTTGTAGGCTGTTATAGATAGTGGGCGATAACTGTGGCTTGTGGTTAATCCCCATTTTGATGTTCATCTCCATGAACACCCATAATATTTTAGTTTCTCATATCCTGCGTGCATCTTTAGTGGCCCACAACGAAGCCTACTCCGCGGCCTCCCAGAGATCCTTCGCAATTTGGGGGAACTGGCTGTCCTCAAGAAATTCCCCAGCCACTAGCACTATGGACAACAGAAGCCATGCATAGTGGAAGGTTTTCGCATGTTCCTGTGCTTCGTATCAATTCTCCAGGAACTCCTTGCACAAGAATTTGGACCAGTTAAACTGGATCCCCTCTGCACACTGCCCGGCAAGTGCAACCACTGGCGCGGGCACCTCATCCGCGCGGCACTTCCCCATGACCTTACCGGCCAGTATTTGAGTCGCAACTCTGATTGCCTTGTTGTTGATACAAGAGATTGCATAACCCCTCTTTTTCTTCTCCAACTTATATTTCTTTTTCATGGCCTCCGCGATGGCCAAATCACTACTCTTAACCTCTGAAATGTCTGTTGGGTCTTCCCCTTTACAAGGGAGTCGGGTAATTTTATGGATTAGGTGGTCCATGATGGGGATGGGATCCTCCAGCCATAAACACCCATCATGCACCAGGCAGAGCAGTTGCCTGATGACAAAGATAGTCACTAGGGCGGGCACGATGGTAATGCGACACCAAGAGCAGGTTCAACAATCCTACCTTTTCAACTCCACATAACCACTTGCGCAGCTCCAACTCTATGACTCCCACCGTGGTGTTTTTCTTCGGCTTCATGAGCTGTGCAGTCACCAAGTGAGGAAATTTCTCGTGCTCGGCGAGATCCCAATCTTCAAACTTCAAACTTGGCACCTGTCCCAGGTGTGCTCCTTCGAAAATGATATCGTCGGGTAGCAGTGGAGTTTGTAGAGAGATTTTACTGTCATCGATATCCTTGGGCACCTTTGCCTTCCCCTTCCGCAGAGGAACATACGCGGGCAACCTAGTTGGAGGGTCCATGCCCTCAGTTTCTTCCTCCATGTCTTCGTCCTCGTCCTCTTCTATCAGGATGTCCTCAAGGTCTTCCTCCTTGATCCAGGAGGATCCATCGATTCAATGGCACAAGTGTTCAAAGTGTCGTCATCCGTTCATGGGTATCGTTCAGTGTCGTCATTGCTTCCGTTTAGTTTTGACAGTGTTGGTTATGATCAGGTTGTTTAGGTAATGTTCATAGGTTTTCATGGTGTTCAGTTGATATGGGTTTTGTGCTTGGAAGTTGACTTGAGTTCATCAACAGATCCGCCAGGATTGATTGACGACATGTGTTTTGTCATTCGACTTTGCATGTTTGATGTGTCGACATCACTGTCGTCAGTAGCATAGATTCATTGTCTGAATTGTCGTTGCAAAGATAGTTGGAGTCAATGATGTACATGGGTTGTTGTCATGGCAGAGGATTGATATCATCGTTTGTCGACGATCGACATGGGTTTGTTGTCATCATGTGACGAATTTCACGAACGTCATATTGTGACAAAATTGTACATATAGGTTTTTAAAATAAATCCTAATCTATGTATTAATCTTATGCTACCCTAAGCCTAAGTTCTACAAACCCTAATCCTATGCTAAAACACCATACTCTAATCTATCCAAGCCATGTTCTATGCCTAGGTCCTATTGCAGTCCAAAAACAATATCAAAACCTAGCCTAAAAGCTATGCTAATACATTGAAAAACTATGTATTAATACATTAAACCCTAATCCTAATGCTCTTGGCCTATTTTGTATGTTTAAACATTGTAAATAAACAAATACAATATAACAGCCACTAACCGCAACCACAACGGGACTGTTAGCATATGACCATGCCTTATAAACCACGGATTGACATCAAACGACGGTCAGCTTGGTAACCACGTCGGAGGTCCTAACCATTCATATGAACGCTATAGGGAAGACTGTCGGGGTTGTATAGACTGCAGGCTCCAAAACCACAACTGCAACCACAATACATGTGAATAGCAATGTGTCACCACGTAGTTGGGGGAATTATCAACGGAATCACCGGCACACTGACCGCAGACTTTGCCCCACTCACATGAGATGTCTAACCATTTTCCGCGTGGTTAGCTAACCACTTGCGGTCGGCAAGCTTAACTAATGTTTATATTTGGGTTTTTATGAATTAAATTGGTTTTCAATTAATTCGAGGACCTTAATAAACCCTAAGGTGTCCCCTGAGGTGGCTAAAATCAAACCAACTCAATCTTCAAGTAAGCTTATTCACCCCAATTTGAGTTAAAGAAGATTTAATGTACTTGCAAGCCTATAAAAGGAAGATTTTCTCATTGAGGAAGAGGAAGAGTGGTTTTCAGCTTTTGTATGCAGGTTCTGGAGGGATAAAGGCGATTTTGTTTTTAGTGTTTCGGGAGCATCTAGAGTTAGATTTGGAAACCATAAGCATTGTTGGAAAGCTAGTTCAGAGAGCTATCTGATGATAAAGGTTAGAAGTTCAGTCTATCCAAATCACTGTGTAATTGACTTCTTCTTCTCATTCCTAATAAGAAAGGTCGCCCATCTTGAAAGCAGACCCAGAGAGATAGTCCATCAGGGACGAACTCCGTAATCAATCATGTCGTTTGGTATATCTGTGTTTTCATTGTTTATACTTCTGTTTTTGCATCTTTCTTATGGTTCATCAGCTGTCGTAAAGTGTTATGCTCCAACAGTTTTCCTCGATTTTCGCACTTTCAGTTAACATTCAATTCTTAGATGGCTAATCACTTCTACATGAATTTTTAGTATATGGTCATTTCAGATCATATAATTTGGTATCAGAGCAGGTTTTGTTTGTAGAATGTCCCATTGAATGTTAACCAGGTCTAACTCGCAATGAGGAGAAGGAATCCTTAAGCAGATCGATCCAGAGATTGGAAAGCGATGAGTCGTTTAGAAATTGACCATGTCAGGACTTGATGCAGGTGAAAACACTGAGAATAAGATGAGTGAGGAACAGTTTCAGCAAGCGTTCTTAAATATGCGACAGATGTTGGGAGAATTGTACAAAGACAAGAAGATGAGAGATGCATCTTCTTCTTCAAAGGCATTGAAGAAGGACAAAGGTAAAGGGAAGAATGATAAATCACCTTCACCTCCATCATCCTCTTATTCTTCTTCTTCTTCTTCTTCTTCTAGTGTAGAATCTGAAACGGAAAAGAAACCTAAGAAATCATCTCTTTTGAAACTTGATGTTAAATTTGAGTTACCTGTGTATGATGGCGAAATGAATCCTAAAAAGTTAGATAACTGGATAAAGCGGTTAGAAGTGTATTGTCGAATTCAGAACATTTATAAAGATAAATCTAAAATTCAATTAAATACACTTAGAATGGGGGGAACAACTTTAATCTGGTGGGAAATTAAAACTCAGCTAGATGTCAAGCGTAAAGGAAAAGTCATCTCTTCATGGTCTAAGTTTTTGAAAGCTCTTAGGAAACAATTCTATCCTTTAGGATACATGCAACAAGTTGTTATTGATTAGAAGCATATGAGGCAAGGTAAAGGTTAGAGTGTTCATGAGTTTACTCAGGAGTTCAGAAAGAAATCATTGGCGCTTGTTATTTGATTGGATACACGTGAAACTTTGTTAAATACCTCGGCAGTTTACATTCATATTTGCAACATACTTTATTGATGTTTAATCCTGATGATTTTGATGAGGTGTGTGTTCAGGCCATACATATTGAATCAGGTGTTAGACCGTTCAAGTTTTCATCTCAGTCATCCAAAGAGATGGAAACCAGATATTCCAGTGACACTAAGGGGAAGAACATTTCGGAGAGAAAGAAATCAGCGATCGTTCAGAAGGAAAGACTTACTTGTTCTCATTGCTAGATAATCGGTCATGATGAATCAAAGTGCTGGAAACTTCATCCAAAACTTAAGCCCAAAAATTTTCTTAAGGAGAAGGATGAAAAGAAGGCCATTGCAGTAGTCCAGCAACGTCTGGGTTCAGATTTAGGTGAGGAAAGGAGGATAACCGCCATGGTTGCAATAGACAAAACTTCTAATACTGGTTCAAGTTCAAAAACCAATGTATCTTCTTCAAACATAAATCCTCCACATGAGGATAAAAGAGTTGAACTCTTCCAAATAAGAATAAATTCTAAGCATACAAATATCGACACAATGTTTGACAGTGGATCACAAGAAAATTTAATAAATGAACATATAGTTAATCAATTGGGATTGGAGACACAGAATCATCCAAAACCATACCCATTAGGTTGGATTAATAAATCAACTCAGATACATGTCACAAAATAGTGTCGGTTAAAATTTGCAATTACATCTAAGTACATTGATGAAGTGGAATTCGATGTGGTCCTTGTAGACATATGTGGAGTTGTCTTTGGAAGTCCTTATCTTTATGATAGAGATGCAGTGTTTTATAGAAGAGAACATAAACATCACCTAAAGAAAGAAGGGGTTGAATTTATTGTTAGGGCACATAAAGTCAAATCCAACTTAGATCTAATTGTTACAAATCAAGTTAATCAATTAATAAGTTAAAGTAAATATGTACTCATGTTTATTACGGAACAACATAAGGATGATTGTTTGGAATGCGAGATTCAATTTATATATCAATTGGTCAAGGTGGTTAATTCTTTTCCAAGAAATATTATTCGTGAATAGGATAAGCAACATGAGATACATGTAATGTCCTATGAACATCTTCTTAAAGACAAAATGAATCTCAATTCATTCATTCAACTGAATTCTAGAAACTATCATCATCAACAATATTTTTCAGGGAATGGTACATGTGAGTCTAATCAGAGAATTGTTTCAGATGGTATGTTTATTTTCAGTTTTAGGGGTGCAGGTCAGTATTGGGGAAAGTCAGTGTTACATTTCTTTGGTATTGCATCATTATTTCATGCTTTAAAAAGTAATGAAGCCTCTTTGCAAGTGGAGAGGAAGTCTATAAGTTTTCATGACAAAGCATTTTCGAAATAAGATCTAAAGTTCCCTCATCATGGTTTGAAAACTAATGCATTAAGTGAAAGTTTAAGTCAGTGGAAATATCAGTTAATAGACGAAGAAATAGTGATTCAAGTAAATCAACAATTACTTAGATACTTTCAAAATCAAACCAAGTTGCAACAGTATTTACATCACAGCTGAATGAGTTTTGTACAAAAAGTTCACTTAGTAATTAGTCAACAGGAAAGTAAATCAAGTCAAGTAATTGATATGAAGTCAAAGTCAAAGGAGTCTTTGAATATTTCAGTTATTCCGGAAAGTAGATTGTTTAATTACCATCAGATGTATTGAACAAAGTTATACAAATACTATTTTCAAAGATGTTTTTAAATCACTAACTCATGATTCTTTGTGGAAAGAATTCAATTGCCATGTTGATAACATGTTGTTTACCCATCATCGCAAGTTGTTCATACTGTGGATGGAAGAAATAGGTCACCAAATCAAAAGGTATCATGGTCAGCATCATCAGGGTCATTGCATGTATGTGATTGATTGAATGTATTGGTACATCGTTAGGTCAAGGTGGAAAGAGAGAGAGTTCTACCCTCATCGACTATTTAATTAGTCAAACTTTTGTGGTCCGAAGGCTTTCAAGTGGAAAGGAATGATCTAGGAGGATCCGTCAATTCAATTGCACAAGTGTTCAAAGTGTCGTCATCAGTTCATGGGTATCGTTCAGTGTCTTCATTGCTTCAGTTCAGTTTCAACAATGTTGGTTATGATCAGGTTGTTCAGGTAATTTTCATAGGTTTTCATGGCATTTAGTTGATATGGGTTTAGTGCCTGGCTCTCGACTTGATTTCATCAACAGATCTGCCAGGATTGGTCAACGACATGTGTTTTGTTGTTTGACTTTGCAGGTTTGATGTGTCGACATCAGTGTCGTCAGTAGCATAGATTCATCGTCCGAGTTTTCGTTGCAAAGATAGCTGGAGTCAACGATGTGCATGGTTTGTCATCGTGGCAGAGGATCGATATCGTCATTTGTTGAAGATCGACATGGGTTTGTTGTCATCATGTGATGAATTTCATGAATGTTGCATTATGACAAAATTGTACATATGGGTTTTTAAAGTAAATCCTAATCTATGTATTAATCCTATGCTACCCAAAGCCTAAGTTCTACAAACCCTAATACTATGCTAAAACACCATTCTCTAATCTATCCAAGCCATGTTCTATGCTTAAGTCCTATTGCAATCCAAAAACAATATCAAAACCTAGCCTAAAAGCTATGCTAATACATTGAAAAACTATGTATTAATACATTAAACCCTAATCCTAATTCTCTCAGCCTATTTTGTATGTTTAAACATTGTAAATAGACAAATGCAATATAACAGTTCCTAATCGCAACCACAACGGGACTGTTAGCATATGACCATGCCTTATAAACCACGAGTTGACATCAAACAACTTTCAGCTTGGTAACTGTGTCGAAGGTCCTAACCGTTCATATGAATGCTATAGGGAAGACCGTCAGGGTTGTATAGACTGTAGGCTCCAAAACCGCAACCGCAACCACAATACATGTGAATAGCAATGTGTCACCGCGTAGTTCGAGGAACTATCAACGGAACCACCGGTGTGCTAACCAGAGACTTTTCCCTGCTCACATGAGTTGTCTAACCATTTTCCGCGCGGTTAGCTAATCACTTGCGGTCGGTGGGCTAAACTAATGTTTATATTTGGGTTTTTATGAATTAAATTTGTTTTCAATTAATTCGAGGACCTTAATAAACCCTAAGGTGTCCCCTGAGGTGGCTAAATTCGAACCAACTCAACCTTCAACTTAGCTTATTCACCCCAATTTGAGTCAAAGAAGTTTTAATGTACCTGCAGGCCTATAAAAGTGAGGTTTGCTCATTGAGGAAGAGGAAGAGTGGTTTTCAACTTTTGTATGCAGGTTCTGGAGGGATAGAGGCGATTTTGTGTTTAGTGTTTCGGGAGCATCCGAAGTCAGATTTGGAAACCGTAAGCGGCATTGGAAATCTGGTTCAGAGAGCTATCTGATGAGAGAGGTTAGAATTACCTGTGTGCAAGTTCAGTCTGTCGAAATCACTGTGTAATCGACTTCTTCTTCTCATTCCTAATAAAAATGATTGCCCATCTTGAAAGCGGACCTGAAGACATAGTCCATCAGGGAAGAACTCCGTAATCAATCTTGTTGTATAGTATATCTGTGTTTTCACTATTTATACTTCTATTTTTTCATCTTTCTTATGGTTTATTAGTTGTCATAAAGTGTTATGCTCCAACAATTTTTCTCGATTTCTACACTTTTAGTTAACATTCAATTCTTAGATGGCTAATCACTTCTACATCAGTTTTCAGTATATGGTCATTTCAGATCACTCCTCCTCATTAGTTTCCAAATTAACCTCTTTCCATTTTTCTTCCATGGTCATTTTAGTTCTCAGCGGGTTTCGAGGGGACATGCGCACTAGAATCATAGGCTGCTTATCCTTCTTGGGCCTTGGCATGTGCGACGATTTAGGGATTTCTACAACTATCCCGGTGCTTTCAGGGGCATCTCATATTGTTGCAGCTTGTGCGACCTCTTCAGCGGTCATTTCTTCGATTTCCCTGGCTTCTTCAAATGCCGACATTTTGTTTGTCCATAAATCTCTCAACTGCTCAATCGGGTGCTCAAACAACGCTCTCAATAGGTTAAACAAGTCTCGATTCATAATACTCTGGGCACAGGATAGCTCACTTCTCAAATTACCAAGTGTTGTTTGATGGGTAGCCCTTTGCAATTTATAGTGTCTTTTGAATTAAAATTCGACCGTTCCACCCAAATCCGATCCATTAATGCTCCCTTGGCGGCAGATTTTCCTAAATCTTACCCATAAAACTCACCTTAATTACCTTTCACCCACTCCATTTGGTCTCAAACCAAGCATCACATTGTGAATAGTGACTGTAACGGTCACTTTCCAGCCAACTTGGCGACAATGTAGCTATCATTGCATTGTCGCGGACCCCTTGTGACTTCGTTCCTGTGCACAGCCCTGACACAACGCAGCTCTCGGGTAGAGTAGTTTATAGTTCCGCACTTTCTCTCAACTACCTGGAGCACTAATACTATTCTTCTGACAGCTAGTCAGGTGGCCGAGCCACCTGTGTATGGCTTCAACCAACCATCAATCACTTTTCCTAGAAAAAATCCGCCTGTTATCTTTACTGTCTGTGTCTTGCACTTCACCATCTACATCACACCACCATCGGTGATTGCTCTAGTAATATACGGTCCAATCCAAGGCATCAAGCTGATCAAATTTTGGCGGTAGTCCCCAAATTTGTCAACATAATCATGTGCATCCTGTTTTATTACCACAGTTTTCTTATCGAGAGAATCCTTCTTTATTCCTTCCTCAAGCTTCTTGACTTCTGCTTCCACCAAAGTGATTTTATCCCTTAACCTAGCTCTTTCATTCATGAGTTCTTGGAGCCTAATATTACCCTGTTGGATCTCTTCATTAGGTCCCAACCATTCTTCTTCTTCAGCTGTGCGATCCCTTCTTCCAAGGCTCCACGAACCATCATACCCATGGGTGCTGCTATGCGCGAACTAGGCATAATATACTCCATCAGTATTACAACGTTTTCTCCATAAGCCAGCCTAGAAGGCATCTGTCCCATCAGTTTCTTACATGTTATCCTATAAGCCCACAAAACTGCTGGTACGCGCAGGTCCCAATCACTTTGCTACGCACTATATACCCTGTTCAGTGCTTCACACATGATCTGATGATGAGATCTTAAACAATTATTAAGGTATTACAGACTCATGTGCATGGATTTGCCTATGTTACTTTGTGAAATGGATCGATAATATTATAAAATAAATAGACAATGGAGCAGTAAAAGAAACATAATAGACAACACACATAAACACAACAAGTTTAATAAGGATTTCACCCAACACTCCTGAGCTACATCTCCTGGTGCAACCTTTAGTGGTGATCTCTCTATTATGTCTTCAAAATAGAGTTTTACAACAGTGAGCTCAATTTGAGCCTCACACAACAGACACAAAACAATAAGGCTTTAGTTGGATCCTCCAAGTATCTTCTGAGTACACATACTCTCCTCACTGACTTTATCTCTGTTTCTTTGTCTTAGCACTGCCTGCGTCTGCCTTCTATCTTCTGTGGCTCTAAATCCAATCTACGTTGTTTGTTCATTTCTTTTTCTCGACTCTCTGTATTCTCGACCTCTATCTGCTCAGATCCCCCTTTGAGAATTAGAAATCATTTCTAAACGCTTTCAGGGATGGTGTCCACCTGTACTGTAACGAAATAGGTCATTGGGCCTTTGAAATCCTTCGAAATCCCAAAAATGGTCATTTTTTGTCTACACAGAGAAACGCTGCAAACCACGGAAAAATCCACCAAAACACTGTTCATAAGATTTGAAATATTCATAGCTCTGCACTATTTTTCTATTGGGTCCGCCTTTAGGCTGCTTATCGGATCTCCAATGTTGATATGGGAGATCCAGATCCAATGACTGTGGTTCATTTCAGGCTGCTCTTTTGTACGGAAGTTAACCGCCTGATGAGGGTGGTTTTCTCTCTCCTTAGCCTCGACACACGACAGTCAATGTATGGGATTGGGCAGAGCCCAGCCCAAACCACTTACCACCTTTGGTCCTCTCGAAATTCTGTCTGTTTTGTTATTTCCCTTTTATATTACAAATGTGTTAAAACATTGAAAAACCCCATAAAATGCCTTTATCGGACTTGAAATGTTATAATATCACATCTATAGGTTCCATCGGGTCCGTAATATCACATTAAGTGCATTTCATTTATAATCCATTCATTTGGCGGAAATGCGAAATACAAAGGAAATTGACGCTTTCTAGATTTAAAATTATATAGAATATCACCTATATTTCCATCGGGTATGGCCATCGCATTGCATATATGTATATGTATATAGCCCTACTCCTATGTGGTTTGACGATGCGATATTGCGATGCAACGTGGGCCGTTGATCTGCGCGCTTGATTGATGGTCCTCATTGACCCCGCTGATCACTATCATGTATTCCTTGTGGTCTCTTCCGATAGCCTCCCCTTGCCACGATCAATTGTGATTCGCGGATCGGATCTGGAACATTGATCAGTCAAATCTGACAACTATGTTTCAAAGTTGCTTTAACCGCCGATAAGCCTGTTTTTCAATGTTTTCTATGTGTTTTTAATGCCCGATAATGTTATCTTCCTTTTTTAAGGGTTTTTATTCATGTGATAGTTTTGATCTTTCAAACAATTTCGAAGACTTAAAGGGTATTTGGATCCATTTTGGATCACACCTTCCCACTGAGAAATCTTTTGAGCCACCAAAAGTTCGTTTTTAAGCATCAATCAAGTGAGGATACAACTTCCTCACTAGTCCAATCTCTATCCATATTCCACTGCTTGGTTTTGAACCTTTGAGTCTGATTCTGATGTACTCAACATCCCCTCTACGTGTAGTTCTCACCTTCCTGTCCAGAATTGTATCTTCCTGCAACTCATTGAGATATTCAGGAAACAGATCATCAATAGAAGGAAACTGACTTTGCTCTTTGGGATCTTCAATCAATGAAGGTTCAAATAGTCTTAAGTTCTCTGCATTAACTACTGAATAAATGTGCATGAAGGTTGGAAAATCAAGGAAAAAATCATTCTCACCAATTTTCTCAATTATCTTGAAAGGCCCATACCTTATTGGCTTCAGATTTTTACCTTCACCTTGCATTCTGTCTTTGCTGATGTACAACCAGACTTGATCACCAACTTTGAAGCTATGCTCAATTCGATGCTTATCATGCCTTGCCTTGTACTTGGCTTGGCTTCTTTCCAGCTGTTCCGACACTGCCTGGTGAATTTCTTGGATCCGTTCAATGAACTTGGTTGCTTTGTCCACATCATTGTGTCCATCAACTACTATGTCTTTAGTAAAGACAAAATCCAAGGGAGAGCTTGGTGTAAAACCAAAACAAGTCTCAAAAGGAGATATTTGTGTAGAAGAATGTTTAGCACGATTGTAAGCATGTTGCATATAACATAAATATCCCAACGCTTGGGATGCTTGCTGCAATAACCCCTGAGCAACTGGATCACTGTCCTGTTGAACACCTCTGTTTGGCCATCTGTTTGTCGATGAAAGGCTGTGCTCTTCTTCAATCTGGTGTCCATTAACTCCCATAGGCTTGACCAAAACTTCCTACCAAATTGGGAATCTTGATCAAATACAATGGAAGTGGGTAACCCAAAATGCACCTAGACATGCTGAAAGAACAACTTCGCTGTTTGTTCAGCTGTAATCTGTTTGTTACAAGGTATTAAAATACACATTTTGCTGAACCTGTCCACAATAACATATAAGTAGTCATGACCTTTTCTAGATTTTGGCAATCCCCCAACAAAGTCCATGGAAACACTTTCCCAAGGATGAGAAGGGACTGGAAGTGGAGTGTACAAGCCTAGTTTTCTATTGTTGGGCTTGATTTTAGCACACATGGTACACCCTTTAATATATCTAGAAACTATTTCATGCATTCTTGGCCAATAACAAAATCTTTGCAGCTGTGCAATTGTTTTACTTACACCAAAGTGACCTGATATTAAGGAAGTGTGTGCTTCTCGGATTATGTTAACTCTTTCAATTTGTGGAATGCATAACTTTCCCAAATGATACAAGAGTTGGTCCTTAACATGATAATCCAATTCTTCTACTTGTTTTCCATGACTTAGAGTTGCATATACATCTTTAAAATCTACATCTTGAGCATATTGTTCGATGTAGCTTTCATGCAATACTGATTTATGCTTAAGTATAGTAGATGTGTTTATGATTGGTCTGGACAACATATCTGCAACCTTATTGTGTATGCCCTTCTTATACCTGATGACAAGATGAAGTGTTGTAGAAAACCCATCCATCTATAGTGTCTTGATTGCTGCAATTTAGTTTGTGAGTGTAAATATTGAAGTGGTTGATGATTAGTATGTATAATTGTTTCTTTGCCCAATAGGTAATGTTTCCACTTTTTCACACTCTGCACTAATGCATACAATTCTTTATCATATGTGGGATAATTAACTACTGTAGAATTAAATGTCTCCAAATGATAACAAATGGGTTTACCATGTTGCATCAACACTACTCCCATGGCATAGTCACTAGCATCTATTTCAATCTTAAATGGTCTTTGAAGATCTGGCAATGCTAGTACTGGTGCTGTATTATTTTTTTCTTTCAAGGTGTCCGAAGGATTTCTGTTGTTTGCCTCCCCACTGAAAGACCTTGTTCAATCCTCTCAAAGCATGTAAGGGAGCTGCAATCAAGGAAAAGTTAGCAATAAACTTTCTCCAATATTGTGCTGCTCCTAGGAAGCTCCTAATTTTTGTAGCAGATTTGGGTTTAAGCCAGTTCACAATGACTTCAACCTTAGAGGGATCTATCTTCAATTCACCACCCCTACAATATGACCCAAATAATTCAAAGACGCTTTACCAAATTCACATTTTGATAATTTAACATATAGATTTTCTTTTTTCAAAACATCTAAAGTCCGCTTTACATGCTTCAAATGTTATTCCCATGGTTTACTGAAAAAAAGAATGTCATCTACATTTACAATTACAAAATCATCAATAAAAGGTCGGAGTACATCATTCATAACTCTCATGAAAGCGGCAGGAGCATTAGTTAAGCCAAAAGGCATAACTAGCCATTCATACAACCCTTGCTTTGTTTTGAAAGCAGTCTTCCATGCATCTTGTTCTGCAACTTTGACCTGATGGTAGCCACTATGCAAGTCCAACTTGGAAAAGTAAACAACTTATTTCAACTGATCTAATAGATCATCTATGCGAGGAAGAGGATAATGGTTCTTGATTGTTATTTTATTCGGTGCTCTGTAATCAATGCACATCCTCCACGAACTATCTTTCTTTCTCACCAACACAATTGGAGATTCGCATGGTGATGTGCTTGGTCTTATGAACCCTTTCTCGAGCAGCTCCTATACCTTCTTCTTGATCTTTGCATTCTCTAAAGAGGATAACCTGTACATTCTTATGTTAGGCAATGGAGCATCTCGGTGCAAATGAATATCATGTATAATTTCCCTTTTGGGTGGCAGACATTTAGGTTCTTGAAATAGGATATCATATTCTGAAACAAATTTTTCTAAATCAGCTTTCTGTTTAGCATCACAACCTTCAAATACATTGGTTTTATCAGGGGTATTTTCCTTTACAACCATTAGTAAAAACTTCTTGCATGAATTACAATTCTTTTCATCTTCCCTGAGTGAATGAGAGTGTAGTTATTTTTGAGCTAATGAGCTCTTACAATATATTCGATTCCATCTTTTGTGAGTTGATACTTATTTTCATCTCTATAGATAATGGCTTTTCTATCATACAAGTAAGGACTTCCTAGAACAATACCACATATATCGAAGGGAACTATATCTAACTCAACCTCATCTACAAATGCTGACCCAAAAGCAAACCTAAGTTTACATTGTCTAGTCACTTGTAGCTTTGCTTTATCACATACCCAACCTAATGGATATGGCTTCTTGTGAAGCGTGGTTAGTAGTCCCAATTTATTTACAATTGCTTTAGAAATCAAGTTTACTTGTGAACCACTGTCAAATAAAGTATCAATATTTTGATGCTTGGAAATAACTCTAATATGAAAAAGATCATGTCTTTTCCTCTTGTTTTCTTCATTATCAATAGATTGTGTAGAATTACTAGTAGATGCTTCAGATTTTTTACCTTTTATGCCCATAATTGTGACTATTGTTTCATCCCCTGAGTCTAACCCCAAATCTTTCTAAATAGCAGCAACAATCTTCTTCTTCTTTCCATCTAACTTCTTGGGTTTCAGCTCTGGATGCAAAAACCAACAATGTTCATCATCATGTCCATCCTTCTTGCAGTGAGTGCATGAAGGTTTGTCTTTCTGTACAGCGTTTGCCTTCCTCTCTTTCCATTTTTGCTTCCTCTTTCCCTTGTTCTTGCTTGCAGTGGATTTTGATGATCCCCCAATCTCTGGGTTCACATTCTTGCCTCTAGCCTCTAGATGTGTAGCCTGAACTGATACCTTATCTATGCTAGTAGGGTTAAACATGAGAATGGTGTGCCTCAAATAGCTGTGTAGACCACCTATATACTTCAACAAAGTTTCGGGTGAGTCTAGAGAAATGCCTAGAATTAAAGCTCTTTTTCTAAATTCCTGGGTATAGCTTTGTACACTTTTCCCCTTAAATTGGTGAAGAGTTTTCCAACTCATCATAGCTTGCTGCACATAAGCTAGTGGATAGAATTGTTTTTTAATGGCAGAAACAAATTGACTCTAGGTAGAAAGAATTTTACCATGCTTCTTCAAATCAACTTGTGTCCTGCCTTCCCACCACACTAGGGCAGTTCCTCCAAGGTGAAGGAAGGCCAGCTGAATCTTTCTCCTTTTTGAATCGATGTTCTGCACTTTGCAATATACATCAATATGTCTAATCCAGTTATCCAGATTTTCTGCATTTAATTCTCCATCATATATTTGCAAATCAAATTTTACATCTAATTTAATCAAAGGGCTAGAAGGAGGTGTTGTTAGAGGAGGCTCTTTTCCTTTCCCTTTGCCTTCAGAATGGCCATCTAGAAGAGGTTCCTCTGTTCCTTTGTCTTGTTTTGAGGTTGAAGTATCTTCACTTCAACCTTTCTTAAATTCTCAATACATCTCTTCTACCATGGCTCTCATGGTCATGAAACTGTCCATGAACTAAGAGTCTGATTCCAAGGGATTTTCTTCTACCATTTTCCTCCTAGGATAGACTCTTCCTATTTTTGGGTTAGTCTCAACTAGTTCTCCTTCTCCGGATTTGAGCTTTGACCTAGTTATCATTCACCAATCCAGCACAAGCTTGTCTAACCTTAGAAACCTAAAGCTCTGATACCACTTGATCTGATGATGATATCTTAAACAATTATTAAGGTATTACAGTCTCATGTGCATGGATTTGCCTATGTTACTTTGTGCAATGGATCGATAAGATTGCGAAATACATAGAAAATGAAGTAGTAAGAGAAACATAATAGACAACACACATAAACACAGGAAGTTTAATAAGGAATTCACCCAACACTCCTGGGCTACATCTCCTGGTCTAGCCTTCAGTGGTGACCTCTTTATTATGTCTTCAAAACAGAGTTTTACAATAGTGAGCTCAATTTGAGCCTCACACAACAGACACAAAACAATAAGGCTTTACTTGGATCCCCCAAGTATCTTTTGAGTACAAAGACTCTCCTCACTGACTCTTTGTCTCTGTTACTCTGTCTTAGCACTGCCTGCTCTGCCTTTTGTCTTCTGTGGCTTTAAAGCCAATCTGCACTGTTTGTTCGTTTCTTCTTCTCGGCTCTCTGGCTTCCCGACCTCTGTTTGCTCATATCCCCCTCTGAGTGTTAGCAATCATTGCTAAACCTTTCAGGGATGGTGGTCACCTGTACTATAACAGAATAGGTCATTGGGCCTTTGAAATCCTTTGAAATCAAAAAAATGGTCCTTTTATGTCTACATAGAGAAACGCTGCAAAACACAGAAAAATTCGCCAAAACAGTGTTCATCGGATTTGAAATATTCATAACTCCACACTATTCTTCTATCGGGTACACCTTTAGGCCACTTATCGCATCTCCACTGTTGATCTGGGAGATCTAGATCCAACGACTGTGGTTCATTTCGGGCTACTCTTTTTTATGGAGGTTAAGTGCCCAATGAAGGTGGTTTTCTCTCTTCTTAGCCTGGACATCCTGCAGTCGATGTATGGGATCGGGCGGAGCCCGGCCCAAACCGCTTACCACCTTTGTTCCTCCTGAAATCCTACTTGTTTTGTTATTTCCCTCTTATATTAAAAATGCGTTAAAACATTGAAAAACCCCATAGAATGGCTTTATCGGACTTGAAATGTTATAATATCACATTTATAAGTTCCATCGGGTTTGTAGTATCGCATCGGGCGCATTTCCTTTGTAATCCATTCATTTGGCAGAAATGTGAAATACAAAGGAAATTGACACTTTCTGGATTTCAAATTATATAGAATATCACTTATATTTCCATCGGGTCTGGCCATCGCATCGCATATATGTATATGTATATATCCCTGCTCCTTTGTGGTTTGCCGACGTGATATTGCAATGCAACGTGGGCTGTTGATCTGCGCGCTTGATCGACGGTCCTTGTTGACCCCGTTGATCGCTGTTGCGTATTACTTGTGGTCTCTGTCGATAGCCTCCCCTTGCCACCACCGATTCCGATTCGCCGATTGGATTTGGACCGTTGATCGGTCAGATCCGACGACTCTGATTCAAAGTTGGTTTGACCGCTAATAAGCCTATTTTTCAATGTTTTCTTTGTGTTTTTCATGCATGATAGTGTTATCCACATTTTTTAGGGGCTTTTCTTCATGCTATAGTTTTTATCTTCCAAACAATTTGGAAGGCTTAGAGGGTATTTGGATCCATTTTGGATCATCACACTTCGTTAAAGGCTTTTGCGTGGGTAATCTTCTGCACACTCATTCCTTCCACACTCTGTTGTTCCAACTGGAGGGACAATTTGTGCAATTGTCTCCCCAACACCTGCTTATTGACCATGTTCCCCAAAGCGAAGTCCATGTGAATCCGCACATGTTTTTTACCATATGCCTGTACACACCTGGACAGATGCCGCACAGACAATCTCGTACATTTTATTTATTTGTTAGTCGCATCTTAGGCTTCCCAAAATGCATGCGCATCATTCTGCTGCATTCACACCAGTCCTCAAAGCTTCCTTTGTGTGTACCCCACCATCTCACGGGCGTAGTGTGTAGTACCCACTTCAAAGCCTGGAAACGTTGTTTTTCCGGAACCTCCCTTTCAAATCTATCCAAGAAAGCATCTACCTCACCTAATCCATCATAAGTAGGAAAATCTCTCACTTCTGTTGATACGCAACGCAGTGATCTTTTGATCATGTTACAGTTCAACGTGGTTAGCTCATTTAACTAGTTCTGCCATTGGTCTATCTCTTCATCCGAATCCGACATACAGTTGCTTTGACACTCCCATGAGATTCGTCCGTCCGCGGTGGGATTTACCCAGTCTTTCTCTCGTGCGGTTATCTTATAGATGCAATCCAAATCATTGTTGCTTTCATAGTCGTGCACCGACTCTGTGTAGCGTGATCCTTCTCCAGGGTCCAAAGGTACGACTACGTGCAAAGACGTTTTCTCAAAGATAATATTGTGCTTCTTCAAATTAATCACCCCGTTCATGTTAGTGGCCCAATCGATTCCTAATAGCGTGGGGTAGGGATTGCTGTCATCATTAATCTCTATCACTTCAAAGTCTACTAGTGTGCTCGCCTCTTCAATATCCATGCTGATTCCCTGCAATCTCCCCATAGGTATTATCTTTTGTTGGTTTTCCATTCGCAGCTGGATAGGAGACCATTGTAGCGTAGGTCTTCCCATGCGCTCCCATGTATGCTTAGGCAGAACATTCGCATCCGATCCTAAGTCCAGAATTACTTGGTTCATCTCATATTCTCCAATCTATGCGGTCAATTTCATTTCTCTTCCTGTCCTCGTAGCATGCTTTCCAATCTTTCGGACTATGCCCGACTCTCTTGGTGCAGTCCCAGTGCATCTGTTAATGAGTTCCTGCAATCCCTTTACAGCCTTACTATCGCATAGTAGCTTCATGCATGTTTCTAGCAACGTAAGCATAGATGGGTCCATTTTCGGCTCTGATCTATCTTTGCTTCCTGAAGTGGAGGCATCAGTGAAGCTCTTCTTAGCTTCCATGAAGGTTTCCTTAGCACACTCCAAATCAAACTCTGCTTCTTTTGTTAAAGCCTTGCGAACCCAAGTACTATCTTCGGGTGATTTGCCTTTATCATCTCCCATTGTAATTCTACTTCGGAGCACAATGTTCACATTTTGATCTTCCTCACGCGGCTTAAACCTCATCATCTGCAGGTTCTTAGTTAGGGAAAGTTGTAGCACTACCTTGTCGCGCAGCCTAGCTATCAGCATAGGACAATCCTCTGTCTTGTGATTAAACAAGGTACAATACAGACATGATTGACACATTAGATTCATATAATCACGGGCATAATGTCCTGGACCTCCGCAATTGTAGCGTATCAGCTGTCTGCGACCTCTTCCAAGTCCTCCTCCACCTCGGCCTCGTCCACGTCCTTGAAATCTGGTTCGCACCATTCCTGCATTCTGGTCAAGGGGCCGTGTTTTGGCCTAAACCCTGTAGGTGGGAGTTCTATCCATCATCAGCTCATAGCTTCTACAAGTGCACTCGTCGTGTCCAACTGATCTACAAAAATTACAAAACAAATGTTGCGAATTTTGTGTGTACTTCTGTAACAAATGGCAGTTTTCTGTAGCATGCTTTCCTCCTATTTGACAAGTCACGCACCACAAAGTAGGCGCCACACTAGGTCCTGCTTGTGCCTCTAGTCTTAACGGCATCAGTTCTCCTCCCACGAGGTAAGTTGCGAACACCGGCAGTGGTCCTTGTCATGACCCTGTCCCTTACATTTAACGCACCATACCTCTTCGTGCACTTATGGTTAGGCTGTCTTGTCCTATTTTAGACTCTACATCTCAAGGCATAATTTTTTCAACTGTGTGTGGATCTGCTGAACTCCCAAGTTAGGATCCTGTATCAGGGTCTCATGCAGCCTGATCACGATCTCCAAGGCCTCTGCCTAATTTGTTAACCTCTATTGTGGCAACATGTTCCTCAAATGCAGCGTCAACGATGCTACAAACCATTCGTGGTGCTATTCATTTGTAAAAGTCATATTAGCTTCACGAATTGTGCACTTCAGTCTCTGATCCAATTCCCAAGGGGTCTTGCCTGGTAGCATTGTTATCTCTTTGAATCCAATGATCGACTGCGCCTCTGACTTTGGACTGCTAAATTCTTTGTTCAACGTAATTTGGATATCTACGATCCCCGCATTCGAGTTGTCATTAGAATGCTTAATATACCGGGTGAGCGCGTGATCTTGTAGAGTACCAAACATCGTTTCTTTCTTTATGTTATCATCTGTAACTCCCTGTGCTTCCCATATGACTTTTATCATGAACCAAAACTAGTCCGGATCTTCATTTCCTACTCCCTTGAACACAGGAAACTTTATCGCGCTCGCCATATTGATTCGCGGTGGTGGCAGAGGTGGTACAGGCGAAGATGGAGGTGAAGGCAGTGAAGCTGGTGGTGATGTGGGTGGAGGTGGTATGCACGGAATCCTCTGACTTATCAAATTGATCGCACTTCGCGGCGAGACCTTCGCGAGCTCTTCCTCGTCCCCTCGTAGAGGTGAAATCAAAGGGCTATTCTCTTGTCCCTTACTTCCTTCATTTCTGTAGGTTTTTCCACTTTGTGTGGCTCTGGACATCAAGGTAATTGCATAACCCTCTTTTCACACAATAACATTTTAATCCAAGTATTCAGAGACTTTACGTACTTACCTCGTGGTCCTTTGAGAGAGCGTCGCTCTACCTCGCTATAGCTGATTGAAGTATCTACTGCGAACTCAGTAATGAATCCTCCTATAATCTGATCGAGCTAGTGATCAAAATCATGCGTGATATTATCCTTCGATGCTTCCAATTTGCGCACCAACTCTGGGGTCCACACAATAGGATTGTCAAGCTTCCACCTTCCTTGGCTATCTGCTATCTTCGCGATCCACTCGTACAACTCAGTAGGGAAAGATGCGAAGAAAATTTCATGGATCTCTGTGTACATGTAGCAGTCTAACCACTTTTCCTTTGATAGTTGCAGATTCCTATTCTCCTACGCCACAAACTTGTGAATTCTCCTGTCTAACCAACCTTCAATTTCTTTCTTAGTTGGATTCCACTGATACGACATCAGACATCTCTATGCAGATTTTGGTCCCAGCAATAGAACCATTTGTTGGCTTGAGGGGGCCTGACCCAGGTTTAGAGTTATTTAGCCAAACAAATCCCTGTACTACTGGCCCTTTCGGCAACAGCTTGCGAAGTGTGGACTGAGGTCTCATTGGAAGCAGTATGGGGGGATGCTGGAACCAAGTTTCCACACCCTTGAGATGTCCGAGGGGTCGACTTAGTCTAAGTATGAATACCTTTGCACAGGTCACTTCACACACTTTCCTGACATGCGTGCCCTATTATACTCGCCTTCGCGCAACCCTAAGTAGGGGCTAAGGAGCTTTTGCGTTGCTAAAGCGATGATCTGCACTATTTCCCCAAGTTACACCGTGGATCTTACTTATCTTCTTATAACAATTAGTTATCTTTGTGTAAACAGATACTTTATCTTATATTCACTTATTCAACATATTCATATAAGTTCATGCAGCAAATAAGCAGTAAACTTGAAATTCATACCCAATATACGTCAATGCATAAACCAGGAAAAGATACACAGAAATAATGTAAAAATTCTCTTTATTAATGCTTCAATCGGTTACTGACTCAACTTGCCCTACACACTCAGCTGCGAACTACTAGGTCTTTGCGCACTCAGCTGCAGAGCCTTCTCCTAATCTATGACCCAAAGACACGACCTTACACTTTAGACTAAATGCTTCATCATCTCTTCGATTCTTCGATCTTCGATTGTTTCTTTACACTTAGAGCCTTGCTCTATTTATACAATCCCATGGTCCGTGGACAATGGGTAGGACTCTCAAGCCAACATTACATTACAAAAGTAAGGGCGAACAACCCTATGACTTAATTACAACTTCGCGCTCAGCGCCCACAAATCGCGGAGTCTTTACATTAGACTTAGTCAAACTTGGGCTTTAATATCCAAAACTTGCCTTGGGGGGGATCCCGCACCCAACACATCATCAACAAATTCCTAAAGGATAGTGTCAACATTTAACAGTTTTGAAATTCCTACAATTTTGTACTAATTTGTAATTTTGTTTTGAAAATATCTAGTAGAAATTTTTGTATAAATAAATACTCCTTCAACTTATTAAGGGTTGAACCCTTGGATGATATTTGAGAATAAAATTATAACCGATATGGAGATTTGCCAAGTTAATGAAAGGATTCTGAATTTTCCTTCTATAGTTTTGTCTTCTTGTAAGTTTTCATATGTGCTTATTTCATTATGTATTGCTTCATATATTTAAGTCTTTATGCAAAGATCTGGGTAATATCATATCGAGTATTGGTTAGTCTTGAATCCCCTGTAAGTTATCAACAATAACTAGGGACTAGCTTATAAGACTATCTGTTATTATAAACTCCCCCATATCAATTAATTGTCACACAAATCTGCATTCGTTTAAATGTATTTTGTTCTATAGGAAATGTTGTTTGCCTATATTCTTTGCTTATAACCAATGAAATATTCTGTTTGAATATTTAGCAAGGTATAATTCATCAATATTCTTTTATTCATTCACTTTAAATCAATTAACTATAGCTAGACAAATAGCATCCCTATCATCTAGCTTAGTAACTGTCAAGGCTTAATTACTTGTTTTCAATAATTCATATCATTGGTCATCCATAAAATTTAAAACCAAAAAATTATTTTAGATGCACTGGCATGACTAACTGACCTAGAGTCATCTCAGAGGACAACATCAAACTGGCGTCGTTACCGGGGAGCGAAAATTGAACTTTTTCCCTGGGACAATGATTATTTTTTTTTCTTTAAGGTGAATAAAGAAATTGTAGGTTAAAAATCATTCATCTGGCGACTCCACTATATGAAGCTGGCTCCTTCAAAACATACCAGATCTCACTCTGACTCTCAAATTATATCTCCTTTATCTCATCTTGAGAGACTGGTGAGAGAGGATTCGTTTAGAAGGACACTTGAAGCTTCTGCTTCTTCTTCTATACTATTACAACCTGAAGATATTCCAGATTTTGATCCCTTTAGCTCTGTTCCATCCCAAATAGATTTGGATTATATAACACCTAGGGTTTTAGAAATTTTATGTAAAGGAGTTGATCTGCGGTCAGCTCTCTTAGTTCAATCTTTGGAATCTTACAAAAAACCTGAAATATTTTCAGATGCTCCCAAGTCAGAGGAAGAACTAGATGTAGATTTACCAGAGCTAAAACCAAGTGATTTTATCTCCCCCACTCATTATACATTCCCATCCACTTCTATCCAACCTGAAGAAACCTTCTCTGTATATTCAAACCCCCTGTTTGAAATCAAAGAGTGGGTTGAAATAGAGGTTCAGACGTTAGTAATAAAAACACCTTTGAAAACTTTTAGGCCTCCTCCACTTTCTCATTCTAGTCCTCCCACTTTTACACCTCCATCTTCACCCACTGCTTCACCACCTTCCTCATGATCATCCATTACATCATCTCCTACCTCTTCTACTGAATCATCTTCTTCTTCATCTTTAGATATGGCATTTTTATCTATAATTCAAGCTAGATATGCTGCACTGCATATTCCCAACCATATAAACAATTTTCTTGATGGGTATTTGAAACACTTGCCCAGGTTTAATGGTGAAACTGGTCTATCTGTAGAAGATCATCTAGCTGCATTCCTATATTTTGTAGATAATACGAATATAGAGCATGAGGATGTATATATGTGTTTATTTGTTCAATATTTAGAGGGAAATGTTAGTATATGGTTTAGGCAACTGAGGGTTGATTCAATTCAATCCTAGAATGATTTAACTACTATATTCAAGAATCAGTGGGGTGTCAAAAAGGATACAATTTACTACCTTATTGAATTTGCAGAGCTTAAAAGGAACCATGGAGAACCTGTGGTAGATTTCATTAAACGATTCAATAAAATCTACCACAAAATGCCTCTCTATTGTACATCTCATGTTGCAGCAGTAAAGGTTAGGTTTTCCAAAGCCTTTGATTGTGACTTTGCAGTCATGCTGAGGGAAAGGATATCTCCTACCCTTCAGGATATGAAAACTAACACTATCGAAGTTGAGGCTAACAGATGGGCTTCATTTAGACTCAAAGCCAAGGCTGAAAAGGCTGAAAGAAAAATAAAGGCTAAGGAGGAAGGATCTTCCTCAAAGACAAAAAACTATGATAAAAAAATAGATGAGATAACATCATTACTTAGAAACCTATCTAATAGGATTTCTAAGATTGAAACTCAGACTAGAACCATACAACAAACTGATTTCAGACCACAAAATTAGTTTAGAAGAGCCCCTCAAACTCAAATTTTATAAAGAACTAACATTGATCAACAAATACAACCTCCTTTAATGATTGATGACCAAAAAATAGATAATATTGGTCCTCTAATTTCTGAAGATATAAATAATTTGGATTCTTCGTCTGTACATAATGCTATTGCTCCTCACCCTTCAAATCAGTCTTCCCAAAATCAAGAAGACAATCAAATTTCTAAATAGCAGGCCTTCTCTGAATTCCTAATTGGAGAATTGAACAGAAGATACGATATTAGACCTAGGGCAGGGCCTGGTAGACTTCCAAAAGGTCCCATTCAAAATGAACCTCAGATAAAATCTACTGAAACCCATATAACTATCATTCAACCATTGAATCAAACAGGTGAAATAGGTCAAATTGATAAAACTATTTTGAAAACCTTCAATGTTGAAAGAGAACTGGAAATATTTAAAATACCAATTCCCGTAGCTAAACTGTAAAAAAATACAGGGTATAAGAACCAAGTTTCAAAATGGATTCAATCATCCAGTGTGGACGCTGAAGGGGATGTGACAAGCCTGTAGGATGAAAAACCCTCAGTAGTTTTTGGTCCAAGCTCTGACATGATATATGAGAATGTACCACCATTTTATGTGACTTTGAAAATTCATGATTTCCTGTTATATAACTGTATGCTAGATTCTGGCGCTTCCCATAATCTAATGCCTAAAGTGATCATGGACCAGTTGCAATTTGACTCCAAGAAAGTTCCTTGTCTTCAACTCATTAAAGATTTGGTGGTAACCTTAACTCGGATCCTTGTCAAAAGTGTGGTTTTAGACATAGTAGCCACTAA
>APFE031734230.1:9522-28558 GCA_000404065.3 Pinus taeda | reverse complement strand
AATCAGCATTTCAAAGAATCCAGTCATGCATTCAAAGACCAAGCACATACCTATCAAATATCATTTTCTTTGGGAACAAGTGCTATAACAAAAAGTCAAGTTGGAGTATGTTCCTTCTAAGGAACAAGTTGCTGATATACTCACCAAACCACTACCCAGGGAAGCATTTGAATACCTAAGACAGAAGCTAGGAGTAGTTGATGCTTCATCCTGCTGTTGAAACTTGTCTGTTTCAGAGAAAAGTTGTTGTACGTGAGTTGGATGAGGAGGATCCGCGTACATACGTAGGTTTATGCAGATTCAGTCGCGTATATGGAGGTTTGAAGGATATCAATAGGGACAAACTCTGGTTGAAGATAGCCTAATATGGGTCTGACAGAGACCATCCACAGGTTCAGGGGGAGCAGATAATCTTCTAATGATGCATTGTTGGCATTACCTTAGAAGCTTTTGGTTCAAATTCACAACTGTTGTTTGGTTTCAGGTGGAACACATGTAGAGGAAGAACAGAAAGAGAACATGGTTGCTGATCTGAACAATGATTGACAGATGTTGCTGATAGTAGTTATTGATGACTTTCATAGTCTTGCTCTAGATATTTCGTCTCTATGTCATGTATATCTTCTTTTTATCAAGGTCATGTAATGGTCTATTTTGGTTTCCCCACTATGCCTGGGATGAATGATGTCATGTAATTGGTTGTTATATGTAAATTTCTAATGTATCCCCACTTGGTTGGATGGATGATCCCCACTTGGTTGGGTGATGGATGTATGTATAGAGTCTTTTGGTGATAAGAAGGTCATTTATGATGTGTAAGTCATGGTTCTTTTTAAAGAACATCTTTTTGCAGATCTTGCCTACAGTCAGGGGGAGCATGTTCTGCTCAGTAGAGCAGAGATTTTAGCATGTACTAAGGGGGAGCTCAACCCTTTGCCCTTGATGACAAAAGGAGAGAATGACTTTGAGGATCTTGGGGTTGCCATCAAGTCCAAAGGGGGAGATTGTTGGCATTATTGCATAGGTGTTGTCCTTGATGGCAACTCACTCTGATGACAAATCACATTTCAAGCTCTCAGAATGAAGGAAATCATATATATGCAGGTTCACCTTAACAAAGCCGCGTATACACGTGGGTTGGACGTTCCCAAGGCGCTTATGCGTATACATGCACTTTCATGCAAGGAAAAGTGCGTACATGTGGGAGAATTTATTTTTGGTCCATGGTATTTAGTCCTTGGTATTTGAACCTATGGTTTTGGGCCATGGTATCTCGTCATAAGTGTTGATCCCAAGTATTGGATCCATTGTATTGAATTGTTATGGTTTTTGGACCGTGGTATTGTGAAAGGCCTAAGGCTATAAAAGTGGAAGGAGATCATTTGGCAAGGTACGATATGAATTATTGAATATCTGATAAAGTGCTAGAGCTGGAATACTGTGATTGGGTTATGGTGCAGATCTGGATCTGAATGAAGAAGGAACCTGAGCGCAAGGAGAAGGATAAGTTCTATTGATGGGTCAAAATCTTAAGGCTTGAATGATAGTATCTTTGTATGATTTTGAGCTGTTCTATGGGGCACATGCTTGATCTATAAATCTGATAATCTGGGTTAACTAATGTCTGAATGATTGAAAGAGTGAATTATCCTTTATAGATCTGTACGTAGGTTCAGTGAAGGTAAGGCGCGTATACACGCAGTTTCTGTCAGTGAAAGAAGCATATACGCTAGTTGGTCTCGATGCAGAAGCGTATACACAGTTTCTGCAAGTGAAAGAAGCATATAAGCAGGTTGGTCACGACGCAGAAGCATATGCACGCAGGTTTCTGAATAGTGAAGTAGTGTACGTCTTTTCAATTTTGTTTTAGCTGCTTCTGCTATTTAGCTACAGTGTTCTGGGTTCATAATTGGTGTGTGATTACTATTACTGTGTTCTGGGTACAACAGTCGGAGAAGTGTTTATTTGATTCAGTACTAATGGGTGAAAAAGAGCTTGTTTGATGATTGGATCCAGTCTGAAAATTTATGAAACGTGGTCCCTGGAAGAAAAGAGAGGGTTGTAGCTCTCTGGAGGTTGCAGCCTGCATACTGGTAAAGGACTGCACCAGTACAAAATCATTGTAAAAAGAAGTTTCTAATTGGAAAGATAGAGACATATTACAGCAGGTGGTTTTCACCCACATTGGGTTTCCACCTTATATCTTGTATTCTTGTGTGTGATTGTCTTCTGCTCTATTTTATTGTTCCTGGTTACTGTTTATATGATTCTAATGTACAAATTAATGTTCAACATCTGTAGAATATATTAAAGTATAAGTCTGCATGGTATACGCGGGTTTCCTTATCTGTAGTTGCGTATATACGCGATTTTCTCTAACTGAAGTAGCGTATATGTTCTAGGTTTGAAAAGAAATTAATTGACTAGCTAATACTGATTCACCCCCCCTCTCAGTATTATTTCCAACAAGCTTGAGTTAGTGCGGGCATTGATTGTTGTGTGAATGGATTTGATTGAGGGGATTGTTGGAATTGCTGATATGGAAATGATTATTGAGGATATGGTTGTTGATATGATTGTTGGGGATAAGATTGATATTTTTGAGGGTGAAATTGTTGGGGAGGTTGGGCTCCATAAGCATATCCTTGCCAACTTTGTGAAGGTTGGTTTTGGTTTTGCTAAGGAGGCCAAACCTGCCATGGCATAGGAGTATTCCATGAATTTTGATACCAAAAATTCTAGGGAATTTGTTGAGGAAACTATTGAGATGTTCCTGTAAAATGTGGTTGCCAAACTCTTCTTGGGTCCATATAATAAAATCCTTGAGTTTATTCTAATTGGCCTGCTTGAAACTCTTTTAATGCTAGACAATCGTCTGTAACATGATTTTATGTACAAAGTCCACAAACATGTATATTATCCAAAGGAAATTCTAGTAAAAGATGCGTCTTCCTGCACTTAGGACAAAATATTGACATTGTTTGTTCTTGTTGTTGTTTCTTCCTTGATTTTAATACATCAACTTGTGTTCCTAAGGTGCTCAAAAGATCTATTTTAAAGTTTTCTATCAAACTCCCTATTTCTGCGTTTGTCACTCCTCCTATTGCTGATTTAGAAGTTCTAGAAGTTATATCTCTTTTTCCTGTTTTGGCTCTACCTCTAGAGTACTTTTGACATAATTCAGCAATTTCACCAAATGGTAAGTATGAAATATCTCCTTTATCCATCACATTGAGAATGTCAAGATGCTCATCTAGTAGTCCTTTGAGAAAAAAAATTCTAACGGTATCAAGATTTAGAGAATGTTGTTTGGTTTTTTGCAGGTTGTAAATAAATCATTCTAAATATTCTTCCAAACACTTATATTCTTGTTGAGACATTCTAAAAATATCTTCTTTTCAATCTCTAGGCCTACAATAGGCTTGATATTTTTTAAGAAAAAATTTCTTCATTTCTTCCCAAGAAATAATAGTGTTCTCATAATCCCATAAACCATTTTATTGCAGCTACTTTAAGAGTAGCAGGAAAAAGACAGAGCTTATGTGTATCATCAATATAACCATAAGTTCTACATAAGATATAAAAATTAAACATGAATGAATCAGGATCTTCAGAAGACATTCCATAGAAATTTGGTAAAACTGATGGTGGAATATTTTTCATTTTTACCTCTTCTCCTAGAATTCCTCTAGTATCTACAATTGGAAATCCAAAAGCAGCTTTTTCATCATTTTCTATTTGTACATCTTGTCTTCTCTTATGATCATATCCTCTTTTGGCACCTTCTTCTCTTCTTGCCTCTTCTTCTCTTCTTCTTTGCCATTCTTTTTGTTTCTTTTCATATTGTAACCTTTGTTTTGGAGTGAGGATGTCAAATCCTTGCTCTTCTTTTTCCATATCTTTTTCAACAGTTTCAAATGTTTCAGTGGCAACTTGAGATTCAAATTTCTTTATTTGTTCAAAGATAGGTTGATCTATTTGTTCAAGAATAGGTTGATCAATTGGTTTCCTTATCTCTCTTTGTTTTCCTATGGAAGATGTTCCTATGTGTTTTTATTTTCTCTTCACTTCATAAGCTAATGAAGTTTGTCTTTCAATGAGATTTAACCTTTGTCATGAACGTTGTTTCTCCTCTAACTCTTCCAAAGTTGGTTTTCCAGCAATTGGTGTAGTTAATTCAAATGCAGGTAGTCCTGCTTCTACCAATGGTTTATTAGTAGCGGGGTCTTGTTTTGTGTATCTACCCTTTTCATATATTTGTCTAGGCATAAATGACCATATTGAAAAATCCTATTTACTTTCTATGTTTTTTTTTATGTTTGTGTTTAAAGCTTCCTATTTTGATTGAATTTGAATATGCTTCCCTAGAAATGGCGCCAAAAATGTAAGACCAATTTACTAAGTAAACTAACACGTGTTTTACTTGTCAATCTAGATTTGTAGACTTGGAAGCATGTCCAAAGTATATAAATTTTAGGTGAAGTCAATTTAGGAAGACAAGACTACAAGGCTAAAGGAAGTGCATATTACAAATATATTCTACATTTTAAAAGATTAAAAAGTTTCTAGTTGAAGATGCAGCAAGCAAGAGAAGAGGCTCCTAAATTAGGAGGTCTTGGTTGTCCTTCCTCACAGTACTGTCCCCAAGAAGAGAAACTAAGAGAAGTGATTTGTAATTGTAGATATCAAGAGAAGATGCTCCTAACATAGGAGGTCCTGGTTGTCCTTCCTCACAGCTCTACTCCAATAACATTACCATTGCATCAAATAAAAACTGGAATTCAAGAAATAATACATGAAATGCAAAAAGGATGATTTTAGTTATGATAAATAACTTGATAGAAAGAGAATTTAATTTAAATTCTTGTTTTTCATTTCATATGAAAATTTGACTTTAAACTAACATTATCCAAAAATCACAAAAAAAGCATCACAGATCTAAATAACTAAATCATAAATCTGAAACAAGAAATACTGAAATTAAAATTATGCTAATTTAATCAAATTAGCTTGGTATGGGGGGCCCTAACCTTGCCTTGTATAGCTAAGGAACTCTCAACTATAGCTAACTTATGAAAATATCCACAACATGAATAGCAACTGGAATAGTAGAAAGTATTCTTCAAATTAACAAAAAGTTTCCAATAGTCTGAATACAAATTACATACATGAATGGTTCATAAACTTAATTTAAATAAGAAAATCATCAATAAACTTTGCTATAATGGCTCTAACAGTCTTACCTATCCTAATCCATCCATCTAGGTCGAACTCATCAAGTCTGGTTCACAAAATTAGGAAAAATCCCATAAAATAGTATTCTGCCCCATTTTAATAGGGATTTCTGAATGACAGGTCAAGTTTGACCAGTGTTGACTGGGCATGTGTTTGCTCAGTTTGACCGAACCAATAGGTGTTCCTCCATCCATGGTTCCCAATATTTACAAATATGTGCTCAGTTCTCACCTAGGTGTTCTACACATATGACTTTAATGAAGCTATTACGGGAATTTTTAATGCAGTCCAAATTTACTCTTAAAACCCATTTTTTACAAAAAAATCTAAAATTGAAAAACTTAATTTAGTTACCTGAATATGCAAAATAAGAGTAAAATGAAGCATATTTAAGTGAAATAGGATGGAATATGGTGGTAAATGAATGGGTTTAGGATAGGCAAAAATGACCAAAATTGAGGGCCAACACAGTGGGCATGTTTTCCTATACATATGTAATTGGTGTATGATCTTACTCTTTTCTACATGTTTGTTATGTTTCAGTTAATTGCTTATCATGTTTGGTACTTGGTTTGTAGATTTCCATATGCCCTCTGATCTATGTATGATGTGCTAATGGTTCCAACCATAGTTCCTAGAACATTGCTTCCGCTTCTTGGGTGCTCCTTTTTCCCATTGATGAACTTTTGAGCTTATGGGGAATCTTTCTATGCCTTGCCACTAATAATGTAGAAAAATATAGTGTTGTAAGGGAAATTCCATAAAATAGAAGGACTCCTCAACATTATATTATCTCCTCTCTAACACCCTGATTTTGATCTCCTAATGATGATGCAATTAATTATGATAACTATGCTTGTATTGGAATGTATATGTAGAATTGGTTACACCGAGAGATGATATGTATATATTATCTCTGATGAAAAATTTTAAACAAGTGAATGAATGGATTATCAACTAAAGTGATTGTGATTCCTTTTGTGGGAACCAGTGAAGGGAATCATGGGATTGTTTCCTTTTGAAATTACCCTACAAATAATTATTTTGCTAAGTTAAAATTAGAAATCCATTATTTCCCAATTCCTAAGAATTTACTAAGGGATTTGGTATTTGAACTACCAAATTTCCATAATTATGAAAGGTAGTTTGATTTTCTACAAAATTTATCACCCTAAGGCATGGAGAAGTGCCCATCCCAAAACTTATAACATGACCCATGAAATTGATGACTTGACCCATGAAATCTCATATTGATATGGGAATAAAAAAGTAAAAGTTTTGAGAAAAGAGTAAGCGATGCACATGAATGGATCTAGAAAGTAAATTCAAGGGAAAATATGTGCCAAAAATGTTATGGTTGGTGGAAGGACAATGAGTGATTTCTAGATTCATTTTCTATTTATAAATATCAAGAAGTGTCCTTCACCTGGTACGTAAAAGAGAGAGACATTTTTCTGTGCTTGATTGATAAAACATAGAGGCACTTAGAGGGGAGTGAACTAAGGGACTGTTGGGGTAGTGAAGGGACTCCCTTATGCTATACAAACTAGTTGTGGTGACATCTATGATTATGTGCAAGTTCATAGCTTAGAGGGTTTAAGGAAAACATCTTGCTAAATTTGTATTATGGAGACTATCCTTCATTTTTTGACCATCTTTTGTTCATGTGCATGTTCCCTTGATACCATCATGGTATGGATAGGGGCTGGCTAGTTATTAAATAGTTAACTAGATAGTTGAGCCTATGGTTGGTTGGAAAAAGGTTCATTGTTAATCAATTGTAAATAGATTTCAAATATTATCATACAAGTCATGTTTGTGATTCAATTTGTGTTGTAATTTTTGTTAAATGCCATGGGAATGGTGCTCATGGATATGGACATAATTTGATGCATGCTAAATTGGAAATTATATTTGCATGTACATGGATATACGTTCAAAATTTTAATGAAAAATGGGGACATAGTACTTAGAGAAGTATTATAATCAATTTATACCTTTAATGATATGGTTGTAATAACACTCCCAAAAGAGGATTTACAACTAAAAAGGGAAAAGGTATTCTACATCATAGCCTCTTAACCAACCTTAAAGGTTGTCATGTAGTGGAAGACTCCTAGTGGTTCTCAATATGATGGTTGCACTTACATAAGCCATGTAATTGAAGTCTTGGACATGCTACTCAAAGGTAGATTATCTTAGTGGATTTATGAATCTAAACTTAGAAGTAAAAACCTTGCTTTTGCAATGAATACTAAATAATAAAATTATTTACAGAATATACAAATCAATTTGTTAAAATATTCACCAAATAACTCATGACTTTGCGAAATCTACTCAAGGGTGTTATTGGTCTTTTTAGATCCTTTTTAATTAATATCTACTAATCAACATTCTTGTTGAAGTATCTATGGTGTTAGTATAGTTGGAATCCATTTAGGAAAAGAATTTTGTAGGCTTCAGGGTCTTTTCTATGTTTGTTTCTCAATATTGGTGAAATAATTTCACAATCTTGGTGTTGCTATGATACGAAGTTGATGATCATTGTATAACCTGAGAAGCCACTTGTGTTGCCACAGTTTAGAAAGATACACATGAGTATTTTACATTCAGCTAATGAGAAAAGCATAAGGATTTTGATCCTTGAGCTTTAGGTCTTAATCCCAACCTTATCATTTAATTGTAATGGGATTTTAAAGCCTTAAAATTACCTACATTAAGTTAGATCATAGGTCTCACTTGGATTTTACTAGCCATAGAGAAAATTGGCCCTGATGGCCTTAATGAAAGTTTATTGATGAAGCTTGGTTATTTGTTATAATGAAGATATAAAATATAATATGGAATGATTTTGAATTCTCAATCAAATTATACTTTTAATGACAAGAAGGAAAATATATGTAATTTTAATTCTAATTGTATGGAATTAATAGGAGAGAAGGTACTTGAACTTTGTGAAATTTTACTTCAATTGCAAATGGAAATTTTCTATTACAAGATTACAGGCCTATGAATTCCTTTTGGATAACTTGATAAGTTATTTATAATTCATTATTTATATATTTTATTAATCTATCCTTGAAAATATAGCCATCCCACAACCACTTTGTGTTGAGCTTTAAGTCATGAACATGGTTGTAGTTTGTTATAGAGTGGTATCACTCTTTCCCTTGTTTAACCATTATAGTAAATGGGGGAACATGATCAAAATTGAAACTAGTGAACCAATGTTCTGATTCCTTTAAAAGTGGCCTTGTATGTGTTATGCCATGGTGGATTGCTAACATACAACCACTAATCCAAACACATGAATGAATATATACATGTCTACATCCCCCATAAACTATTGACTTGTGTATTTGCATATGTGTTGGCACCAACCAGACCCACATTCTAATTTTATGTGGCCACATATGAAACTTAATCAAGGTAAGAGCTAACCTCTAGGTTTTCTAATGCGGTTTAAACAAGTACTTGAGGTGTATGATGTAGAACTCTTAGAGGTAGGCCCATATCTCTGTCTAATTACAACATTTAAAACCTAGATAAAAAACCCTTGAATTTAATTTGATGATGGAGGGAACATGCAATTGTATGTGCTAGCATATGCGGAAACCTACGAAATCAAGCATAATCTTTATAATATTTATTTTCTCAATGAAGGTATGACACCATGGTGGAAAAATCTAATAAAGTCATGGTATCGTATTGTTTCAATAGGATTAAGTGCTTGATTTATGGTTTTTAGGCCATGTCCAAATAGTTTCGGATGGCTCCATAAGCACCCAAGAAGGCCCTAGGAGTTCCACGTGCATTTTGGTTGGTATTGGAGTCTTAGGGCCCTTTGGTTCCCATTCCAAATGCTAGACCTCCATCCAATCAAACCTCATTGACTCAAAACTGTCAAATTTTAGATATTGTGCAACGTGTGAGGAAGGTATTACATGAATGTGGAGACCTTGATCACAATGTGGACTACAAAGATGCTATAATGAGCATGGCTAGGTGGGGTCCTAGGGTATCCAATGAATGAATATATATTACTAAAATTGTATGTTTCAAGTAATAAATAAAACTAATTTGATTTAAAGGGGTAAGTGGGAGGTCAAGTGATCTAGTTTGTATGAAGAATGAAATGAAAGGAAGGAAAGGAAATGAAGCAAACACAAAGAAATATAAAAAAATTCAAAGTGATATTGTGAAAATCCAAGTTTTATTAATAAATGAAATAACATAATTCTATAGAACACAAAGTAGATATAATGGTGGTATTTATCTCTAAATGAAGAGAGATGATAGCTACACAAATTCATAAAATATATTACAAGAGGCCAAAATAATGACCTTTTAACATAAATAAAGAACCATAGAGGTGTAAAACCATAACCCGAGAAGATGAAAAACCAAAATGTTTGTGGGCCCCAAGGTGGTTATTTGGTACATAAAATTCCTAGGTGTACAACTTTTTCATATATTTGGCGCACACAATAGCTCATTGGAAAGAATGATCTAGAAAAGAAAACTTTTGAATAGGACAATTACATGTCATAGCAACCCTTGGCCCCATAAATTTCCAAAAAACATTACTTGGGGCCTCAAATAGACCCTAGAAGTTTGGGACCCAAAAGTCATAGAAAAATTACCAAGAATGTAACATCCCTGGTCAAAAATCCATGTAATAAAAGTTAATAAAGGAAAAATAATAACCATGGTTGATGGGACACGTATTCTAAGATGAATCTTGGGAAAAATCATAGTGATGGGGATCACTTGTGGTTAATTAATAGCTAAGGAAATTGGCAAAGGCAATGGCAAAGTCTTTGGAAAGGAAAAATGGCATTTTGGCACATTTATTTATGAAATTAGGAGAAAAGGAAGGTGAAAGGCCACAAGTTTCATGTGAGTAGTAAAATGAAGAAAAATAATGGAAAATGAAGAAAATAGAGGCCTCATTGATAAAAATGATTATGAAGATTAGTTGGAAAGATTTTGCTCAAGGCTTGGTCAGCATAACCATTTTCCAGTTCAGCTTTGGGGCTTCCTCTCTATTCTCTCTCTCATACTCTTGGACACTTAGATTTTTCCTGGATAAGTCTTGGAGTAGTGTGGCATACTTGGATTTTTGGAGCAAGAAGGCAAAGGAAGAGCAATAAAGTGCAAGAGGACATCAAGATCAATAGGTTCAACGGGTTTTACTTGTAGGTACCAAGTCACATGTATGTTCTCCTCAGTTGTTTTGGCAAGCATGGCATATGCATGTGGTTTATTGGTCATAATTTTGGATTTAAGACCTCTGTGGCTTATTTCTTTTGACTTAGTTACTGGAGAACCCACAGTAAGAACCATTTTTTGCCAACGTTTCGAATCCCAACCGGGATCCATCATCAGGACCAAATGAATGCTTGATAGAAGAAGAGCTGATTTTAGAGATAAATAGTAAAGAGGATAGAAAATTAAGAAGAAGGTCGGTTGTCATAATTTGTTATTGTCATGGAGGATTTCCTAGATTGGCAGTGGATTTACCTAGCCTTACCATTTGTGGGATAGCCTTAGTGTTATGGTTTCATTTCTTTGTTTTTCTAGTTGGTTCTGATGTTTCCTTTAGCTTGAGCTAAGTTACTAATCCTAGAGCCTTGGTTGGACAAATGCTTTAGAAGCCCTACAATGGCTTGGGTTGAGTTACAAGTCCTGGAGCCTTGGTTGGAAAAATTCTTTGGAAGCCCTGTAATAGCTTGATTTGAGTTACTAGTAATGGATCCTTCATTGGACAAATGCTCTGAAGCCCTTGGTGGGTTCAGTTCCTAATCTTGGAGCCTTGGTTGGACAAATGATTTGGAGCCAGAAAATAGTTGTGGGTTGAGTTACTAGTCGTAGAGCCTTGGTTGGACAAACTCTCTGGAGCTTGGCAACACCTACGAGTTGAGTTACTAGTCCTGGAAGCCAGGTTGGAACAAATGCTTTGGAGCCCTCATCATCTTGGGTAGATACAAATCTAGTGATGGTTAGTGATGCTCGACTGTGAGGTGGAATCACCCATTGAAGGTTGAGGTGGTTTGGCCTCTGGAAGCCCTTGATTGTTTTGATTGATTTGTTTTATGATATCCCACATTCATGCTTAGAATATGGCACAGGGGTGATTGGTCAAAAGAAATATTTGCTTCAGCCTAGTCTATGGTCGAGTGGTTCATGAAAGTCCCATACCTGATTGGCTTATTCAATCATCAATAAGAGTTCTCTTTCTCCTTGGTATTTTATGGGTGAATATGTTTATTGTTATGTGACTTAAATGGTTGTTCTATGCTCAGCATCTCTTATGTTATATGTTGGTTATGAATGAGTTTTATGAAAGTGCCTATGTATGGTTCTCGTCATGTTTTTTACTTGTAAATGAATGAACAATGTATCTATGGCCTAATAGATGAAATTGTAGCTACTGTGTGGATGCATCAATTATTCTTGGTGATTCTCGGATAAGTATGAGACCCCTATTCTCAATTATGTTGTGAAGACCTATAGCTTTCATGTTTGTGACATGTTTGATAAAATTCTTGTCATGGCTAGTAGGGGTCCAGTCTAGTACTTGTCAATATTGTTGCAAATGTATAATTGTTCTATTGTGTAAATTCATTTATGAGCCTATCATTGAGTTCTGGGAAGTGACCTAGGATCTGGGCCTAAAAAAGTGGCATAAATCATAGAGTCACAGGCACAGGTCTAAGGAAAAAATTCCCCAGACAAATGTGTACCCATGTTGTGGGAGGGTCTAGAGCCTCTAGGATGCATGCTTGTCCATATCAAGGGAGAATTTGGGGGTTTAATTGTATAAAACTTCAGTGGGACCCAGGGGCTGGTTACCTGAGTGGTTGGGTTGAGTTTTTGTCATGCATGCATGTAGGTTGTATATGTGCTTGTTATGTATGCATGGTAGTGGTCACTTTTACAATTGTGTTTCCATGTAGGAGTTGATGATGTTATTCTTGGGATGTGTTTGTCATGAATGCATGTTAGTTGTATATGAATTTTGTATGCATGTCAATGTCTGTATGTTGTTCTGCATGCATTTTCATGGTTATGGTTATGCATGTATGGTAGGTCATACATGCATTGTGAGGTCATTGTATGCAATTAGGTCATCGTGATCATATTGGTATGTTATGATGCTAATGTGTTGTCTTAGATAGAGTAGGAGACGTAGATCGTTAAAGTGAAGTTGCATTATTGGAGCTTGAGGCAAGAGCATGTCAACATATAGGTTTGTATGTTGGGCATGGAGGTATGTAGGTTAAGGATTGTTATATGCATTATGGTTATGTGTATGCCTTTCATTATATTGATGTTATGGTTACATACATGATAGATGCTAGCTTATTAGTCTAGTCATAAGCACATGTGTTGAATATTCATGAATGATAATAACATGTGGTTGTATGCATTGCTATTGTTGTTTTATGTTAGATAACTTGATGATTATGTTATATGTTGTTGATGAGCATGATATATAAGTTGTTGTTGTTGTATGCTAGCAACTTGATGATTAGGGTTATTTAATTAAGATCTTGATGTTATATGTATCATACAAATTTGGATCAGTCTATGCAAATGGTTAGGGTTATTACATTTAGGTATAAGTTAATATGTTGTGATATTATGTCATACTAATCTAGACCCACTTTGCATATGTGATTATTATGTATGAATGAAATTTTTTTATGAGTTTACGATGTGAACATGTTAGCTAGTTATTATTATGGATATCATTATCTTATTTAGGTTTGGGTTGATGTATTGTGAAGTTATATCGTGTTAATCGATATTGAGTGTGCATATGAGATAACCTCCCTTGAGATACATTAAGGTATGAGTTTGACTATATCGTCTATTTGGCATTTGAGTGTTTGGTGTCTATTATGTTGTATAGTTGACTTATTTAAGATGGTATGTTTATAAGTTGGTTGAATGTTTTATGAATTACATAATAAAAGTATGTGTTCAAATGATCTTGTTTTAAGATGATTGTACTAACACATATGTGTTGAGACAGTTGATATGTACTTTAGTGTAAGTGGGTGATAGGTGTAGCATTGTGTCTAATGAATATGAGTTGACTATGTATTATGGCATGATTGTTAGTCTTGGTGAAGGTTGATTTCAAATTGATAGATATGATTGTCTTGATATTTGGAACATGTGGTTGACATGTGCGAGAAGTTGCAGGGTAACATGGTTGGTATTAGCATGATGAGGTAATAGTTGATTTGTTTATATAACTTTCAATTGGGTGATGCGATAGTACATAGTAAGACTCAATTATAGCAAGATAAAGGTAAAATAAAGTAATTGGTGGGAATTCCTGTGGCTATGTTTGGAAGCTACAATTCCAAACAAATGAGTTCTTTGCATACAGGAAGTCTTCTTAACCCTAATTTACTTGAAATTATGTGGTTATGTGCTATATTCATGGACATGTATTTGATAGGTATAACAGTTGGTGTCTAGTTATAGCTATATCTGTCAAGGGAATTGGAGCCCCTTAAGACATGCCACAAATGTGTTCAGCTACAAGGTAACGTGCTTGGTATAACAAGGTAAGCTAACTAGTATATTGTTATATTTATTGATACACTGACAATTATGTGTTGATGGTAGTGTGATGAAGGGAGTTGCATGGCGAGAGAGGTTGCCATGGAATCTTGAAGAAGTCTTAGGTTAAGCTTCCCCTTGGAAGTACTGGGAACCATGGGGATGGAGTCATGGTGTCTATTTCTATTTTTGTGCTTTCAGTATTTGTGATTTTGTTGCGCTTGATTTCATATTTGTTATGTATGGTGCAAGGCCTTGCCACTTTATTTGTCGTTTCATATTGTTATTGGTTTTCATGGTTTGCTTCTTATTTCTTCCTTATCCTTTCCATATATGTTTGAGAGTCTTGGGAATTGGTTTGGGAAAGAGGAAAGTTAATGGATTTCAGGAGAGTTGTGTGGTACCCAACAGGTGATGTAAGGCCTATGAACTATGTTTTTGTCACCTTCAGGTCTTGGAGACGGAAATTCTGTCAACTCTTCTTGAATGGCAAATGCTTCTTTTGTTCTCCCCAGCTCAATATTGGACTCTTGGATCTTCTTGGATTGCCTGGTTAAGGGTTTTCTGGTTTCAAAACAAATGTTGTAACATCATCCTCAAATTCCAATTTCTTGGAGGGTTTCATTTTCTTCGACTTTCCTTGATCAAATTCTATCACATTTGCTTGCACCAAAGGGGATTCTGTAATATCAATGGCTTTTAAAATATCATTTAAATCACCCTTCAAGCTTGAACCTTCTCCCGAGATCACTATTTTACCTTTCTGCTTTGCAATTTGACTTCTAGTCAATCTCCTTTGAACTAGTTTGTTGGTTGACTGTTCTTGTGTCTTTCCTTTAACCTCAGATATATTTTCCTTTGTAGCTTTAGGAGTTTCAAGAATGACTACTGGTGTTTTTCTTACTTGCTCTTTCACATGCTTCCTAGGTTTCAACTTAACATACCTTTTGCCCTAGACATTACAGACTTGCTAGTTTCTGCTGATGGAGTTCCTTTAACCCTAGGGCTAATGTCTACACCTTGTTTTTCTGCTCCAAAGTCAAATAAAAACAAAAATGAATACCATTCTTTGTTGATCCCTTTGAGTTCATGTAGAACTACCAGTTTAATTAGACCATGATGAAACAAGGAAGCTTCACATCCTTGACACTTCAATTGCACTTTATCTGCTATCTTAACTACACTTCGAAATAAGAAGTAAGGCAAATCTAAAGAAATCATACCAGTAAAATGTAACAGGAGTTTAAAATGATATGAATAAACCTTTTGATATCTACCTTCGCAGGTAAAATAGCGTTGAATGTTGAAGAGAAAATTGGCAGAGCTGTCCTTGATGTAGTCTGTGGGAACTACCTTGGTTAAGTCAGCTTCTACAAACTCTGGCTTTAGAAACACCTTACATGGTTCCATGTCGAATCTGAAGTTTTTGAACCATGTAGCTTGCCCCCTAGGAATTTCTGTCACCAAAGTTATGACCTCTGGAGAAATTTGCAAGTTCAGCATTCCGACCTTTGTGCTTGAGCCAGTGAAATGTAGTGCAAATTCCTTTGTCACCTGAGTATGTCCTCCCTGCAATTTCTTACAAAACTTCTAGCATCCTACTTTCTTGAAGGCTTCTACAACTAATTTCTCTGACTAAGACCTCGGTGTTTTCAGGCTATGTTCTTAAACAAAATACCAGTCCTATGACGTTTCTTCTCCTCTGTCATCTTTCCTTCTAAATTCCTGTAACAAAACTGGCCTTGCTTGAAATTGTGTTGATTAGCCTCGCCTGCCAATGTTGGTCAGCCTTGCCTGAATTATGGATGAGGAAAACCTTGGTGAAAAATTACCAAAGCTTACTATTTGAAAACAATCCTGTTCAAGGGTTTTGCATGCAAACCAAAATGATGAGACTAGCCAGCCTCTTCGAATTTGAAATTATCTTTCATAATGAGCCCTAAATTCGAAATGATGAGTTTGGATGGCGACATGCTTAAGGACTAACTCCTAGCTGACACCTAATAATGAAAATTTTAATGGAATATTAATGGATTGATGTATGACAAGACTATTCTACGAATCTATGCTTTCGTAGCGTGCAGGGAAAAGCACTACGAAAAGAGCAGCGTTTTCGTAGCACAAAACAGACATTTTACACTGTCTACACTACGAAAACGTGGTTTCGGGGCTAATTCCCAAAAATTTTCAAAATGGCTTAAGCTATGAGTTTCTAAAAACATGGAAAAGGGATGTTAGACTTTATTTGGATATGATAAATGAAAAATTTGAGACTCCTAACCTATCACCTACCCATTGAAACATAGGGTGACTTGACACTTATCTAAGACCATGACTAGGCATAATGTAAACCCCTATTTTGGTGATAACAACTTCCCCTTCCCTTTCTTTTCCTTAATAACTAAGGCACAATTCTCCTCAACATCATGCTTTAATGAGGATTCGTCTCTGGTGTTCCACTGAATATCTTCTTGTACCAAGTCAAACCACAATCGCTCCCACTCTAGTAGCTTCTCCCTCCCATTAACTGAGTCCTGGTAACTATTCCATCTCTTGGGAAGTCCTAGAAGTGCTAGGCTCACTATATTGTCTTCGGAAATGGTAATCCCAACATGTCTAAGCTCATTCCGACATTGGGTGAACTTCGTCAAGTACTTCATAATTGATTCACCCTTTTCCATCTTGATCTTTCTATGTTTGTCCTTCACTGCCAACTTCCTCTGGTCACTACTATTTTGTAACAAGTCAGTAAATGCCTTCCACATTGCAAATGGAGTTTCCTTCTCATGGAGATTTGAGACAATATGATCTTAAACTCCTTCTAGGATAATCCTTCTTGCATTTTCCACACACTTTCTCCATTCATCCATATCTTTAGCATCAGAGGTTGGAGGCTTCAGAATATCATGATCTATAAATTCCTTTAGCCCGATGTCTTCCAAAACTGCCTCCATCCTATCCTTCCAAGCTATGTAATTTGAGCTACCCTCTAGAGCATACTCAAGTCTCAAACTGTAGAATGACATCCTACTAACTCTGAAGTATGAACCTATAAATTCGATTTCAACTACACAACAAACTAGTATTCTCCTCTTCTATAATGGCTTCTGCTCCGACACCATGTAGATTTTTACTTGTAGATTCAAGAACTTGCACGATATGCTAAAACAAAAGAAAATAATATACTCTACTCATCAGCGGAAACCAAAATTGATTGATGAAAACAATAAGTAGAAAAGGAAGAATTTCAATCTGTTAGCCTCACTCTCATATGTTAAAACAATTCTAAGTCCAAATAATTAAATTAATTAAAATCATGAAAGTTAGGATTTAATTCTACCTTTCTAGATTGAGTTTGTTCCTCATGGTTAGGAGTCAGTTCTCAACCATAGTGTCCAAGATAGACACACTATCTTGAGACAAACTTCCTCATGTATTTATTTGTACTATTATCATTCTTTGGAGATTACATTGAGAGTGTGAGGAATATAATATAGTGAGGCTCTCAGGGCTTTTCCACCATGTCTGGCTTGGGTATATTTATGTTGTTTATTTTATTAATGTTTTATTAGTTTATTAAATTACTTCATGTGGTATCGGAGCTAATGGAAATCTTGGATTTAGAGCTTGAACATTTTGGAATTGTTGTGTTAACGGACTACTTGTGGAAGTTGAGTCCATGTAAGATGAATTTTGTGAGAGCTGCATAAAATTGAATTAAAAACCTATGTGTATTGGGCATTGGATCTGTGTCAAAGCTTGTATTGCCCACTAAATTTTCCGTTGCCACAAACATTGGTCTCTGTATCAGATACTACTTCTTTATTTTCCACCCATGGTGATTAATGGTGTGTGACAGTCCCTTCCCACTCGACGAAGGCTGAGCTGCAGACCTCAGTAACGTCATGTGACCACCTGATAGTGCAGAGCATGCAAATCCTGGGAATCGATCAATATAAATATCATTGAAAGAGGAATGAACAAGATGTATTCATCAATCTCATCAGTCATTCTCAAACTTTGGACATTGCATTCAGTGCTGCATTGGTGAAATACTACCCATTGATGTGTCATTGACATTTGATCACCTATTGTATAACAATGCTTACAAGCTTCCAACCACCAAAAACTGCAGCATAGAAGGCCTCTTCCCAAGACTGTCCAGAAGCTTCAAGCATGGCTGCATTGGAAGTTTTAAGTTCAACAGGAACCCCAGAGAACACTGATGTTGCTTCCTCCCAGCCTCTGTTATGCCCCATGCACATTACAGTAAGTATGTCATCTCTTTGTCAGCGCCATTTTTTCTCTCTCAAAAAATGCAGCAGCTACTTGACTTTGGAAGAATTTAATTTTTTGCTTCGCCTCATAGTTCTTCTCAATCTCTGATTTGTGCAAATCGGCAAGCTGACTTTTGATACGATAAACTTTTGAAAGCTCCTCTTGAAGATTGTGATTGTTTCGCACAGTAGCAGCTAGTTTCTGTTTCGATGTTTCGATCTCCTGCTCCAAACCAACAATCCTCTAGGCTTGTATTCGTGTTATGACACCAATATAGATTGTGATTGTTTCGCACAGTAGCAGCTAGTTTTTGTTTCGATGTTGTTTAGATTTTTTGTTTTGCATAAGATAGGCAAAATCTCAGTAGATGACAACAATAGGAATCAGTTCCTAGATTAGCTCCAGTTTGTTGGGAGGGAGTTAATGCATCCTAAATTTGAGTTGAGAGGATTTATGAGGCAGTTAGATTCTCTTTGCTATATAACAAGCAACCATTCGGATTGTTTGGAATGAGAGGGTGAGAGTTTGTGAGAATTTATGTTTGTAATCTCCTGTTTGATTAATAAAATTGTCGATGCCTATGTTTGGTGGATGTAGCCCAGATTGGTTGGGTGAAACACGTTAAAAGTTGTCTCTCATGTGCTTGATGTTATTTGCAAAGTATTGATTTATTTTTGTTGTGCATCTTAGCTCCAACAAGTGGTATTAGAGCTGTTAGTGCTCAAATCTGCCTTAGGCTGAAATAAGGCAAGCCTCAAGGCCACATCAAACAACGCTCAGCCTCGTAGCTAGCCCTACGAGGATAGGAGAGGGCTCTCTCCGAGTCAAACTCGGAAAACGATAATCGAAAAGGCTCGAGATGACCGAATTGATGACTTATTTTAGGCTAGGTATTAAGTACAAAGAGTTTAGGATTGATTTTTTATGATTTTGTTGAAATCAA
>APFE031734228.1:1841-15560 GCA_000404065.3 Pinus taeda | reverse complement strand
ATTCAGGTGCTATTTAATCATTTGCCTTGTTTGCTTGCAGGTTTGCGAAGAAGGAACTTACTTGGATCAAAGGAGCGCGAAGGCATCCTCCAAACTTGCGTTGGACATGAGTAGGCCTTAAACACATTTGTTTGCCATTATTTATAAAGCGCATTTAGAGAAAGACAGTGTCTGGTTGGTTTGTTTGTCATTAGGTCTTCATTAGATTCTAGGAAGGTCTGTCTTGTCCGCAAGATCGACTAATTCCGCTTGACAAAATGGCGACTCAACTGGGGATTAGTTCCTCCTATGATGGGATGCATGAACCACTTGGAGCAAACAATCCACGTAATAAATGCTTCTAGAAAACTCTAGAATTAACCCAAGATGAGTTTTTTAAGATAAAGATTGTGCCTTTTGACTTTTATAGGGGTACGCACCCTCCCCTTTACATACAAAGCGTATAAGTACGCAAATAACTTGAACAAAAGGTGCGGGCCCGCGGCAAAAGTAAGAGAAAGTGCAGAACCAGAATTACATTGCTTTTTTGATGTCTTTCTCTCATTTTTCAAACATTTTTTGGAGAGTTGAGGTTTAAGACTTGCTTAGGAAGCTGGTATAGGTAATGATAGGCCTACACCGGCTGCAAATAATCAAGGTGATGATATTTTTGTGTAACAAGGGCCAGTAGTACCGAGATTTGTTTGGCTAAATCACCTCTGAACCTGGGTCAGGCCCATACAAGCCAACAAATGGTTATGTTGCTGGGACTGGGATCTACATAAGGGATGTTTGATGTCGTGCCACTGGAATCCAACAAAGAAAGAAATTGAAGAGTGGTTGGACAAGAAGATTTACGAGTTTGCGGTGTAGGAAAACAGAAATCCGGGAGTATCTAAGGAATAGTCGTTGGAGCGCTACTTGTATATGGAAATCCATGAAATTTTCTTTGCATCCTTTCCTTCTAAGCTGTATGAGTGGATCGCGAAGCTAGCAGAGAGCCAGGGAAGGTGTAGGCTTGACAAACCAATAGTGTGGACTCTGAAATTAGTGCACAGACTAGAAGCGTCAGGAGACAATATCGCGCGAGTTGTGGACCATTGGCTCGACCGAATAATAGGAGGATTTATCACGGAGTTCACAGTAGACATGACCATCAGCTACGATGAGGCGGAGCGACATTTCCTCAAGGGGCCGCGAGGTAAGTATATTAAATCTTTGAACACTTGGATTAAGATGCTATTGTGTGAAAAGAGGGTTATGAAAATAAACTAATGTTTGGAGCTACACGAAGTGGGAAGTTCTACAGAAGCGGAGGTAGTGAAGAATTAGAAACCAATCACTTAATTTCACCCTCTCAGGAAAGCGAGGATGAGCTCGCGAAAGTTTCTCCGAGAAGCGCGGTCAGTTTGATAAGGCAACGAGTTCTATGTTTACCACCTCCACCTACACCGCCACCCATCTCACCCTCCTCACCTCCATCTCCACCCACCCCACCTCCGCCACCACCACAGTTCAGTATGGTGAGTGCGATAAAACTATTGGTATTCAGAGGAGTGGGGAGTGAAGATCCGGACCAATTCTGGTTCGTCGTAAAATCAGTATGGGAAGCGCAAGCTGTCATGGATGATAATATTAAGAAGGCTACGCTGGTGAGCACGCTGCAGGATTACGCATTAACATGGTACATTAAGCATTCTAATGACCATACAAGCACAGGAATCACAGAAATTTAGGCCACGCTTAATAGGGAATTTAGCAGGCCAAAGTCAGAAACACAATCAATCATTGGGTTTAAGGAGATGGTGATGCTCCTAGGCGAGACCCCCTAGGATTTGGACCAAAGGCTGAAGAGTATGATTTGTGAAGATAATGTGACTTTGACGGATGGACAGCATCGCGCATGGTTTGTAGCGTCACTTACGTCGCACTTAAGGGCAGCAATGTCACAGCAAAAACTTTCCACCTAGGCTGAAGTTTTGGAAATGGCAATGAGATTACATGATACCCCTATACAAGACCCTGGGTTGGGAGTCCAACAAATCCACACGCAATTGCAGAATCTATGTTTCGAGATGCATAGTTTGAAATAGGACAGGACCTCTCAGCCAGAGGCGCGCGAGGAGGTATGGTGCAGAAAATGAAAAGGCCAAGGGCATGACAAGGATCACTGTCCAATATTCGCAAATTACTTGGGAAGAGGAGGGTCGATGCCATTAAGACCTGAGGCATAGGCAGGACTGAGCATAGCACTTTAATTATGGTGTGTGATCTGTCAAATAGCAGGAAAACATACTACGGATAATTGTCACCTATTGCAGAGGTATACGCAGATGTCCCAACAATTGTTTTGTAATTTCTGCAGATCAGTAGGCCATGATGAATGCACATGCCCAAGCTATGAAATAATGATGGATCGCACTCCTACCTACAGGGTGCAGACCAAAACATGAGCCCTTGACCCAAATGCAGGGATGGCGTGCACTAGATTTCAAGGGTGAGGTCGAGGTTGTGGTGAAATGGGACCAGGAAGGGGTCGCGGACAACTAATTTGTTACAATTGTGGAGGGCCAGGGCACTATGTCCGCGATTGTACAAACCTGACAAGGACATCATGTTCGTACTATACTTAGTTTGATCATGAGTCAGAAGACTTCCCTTCGCTGATAGCGAGGAGGCACGAAAAAGGGGTGCTCCAGCCCCTCCGACTCAGAATTTGCAGATGATGATGTCTGAGCCACGCGAAGCAGACCCAAATGTAAACATGATGCTCAAGAGCGATATGACCACGGGCGATGTTAAAGGGAAGCAGCCAAAAGAAAGTGCATGGGTTTACAAGGCTCCTACAAAGGAACCTGAATTTGATTTAGAATGCACGAAGGAGACATTCATGGAAGCTAAGAAGAGCTTCACGGAGGCCTCCACTTCAGGTAGTAAGGATCAACTAGAACTAGGGATCCATCCTTCAATGCTCACTACCTTTCTTGAGACATGCATGAAATTGTTACGCGACAGCAAGGCAGTCAAAGGACTATAGGAACTTATCACTAGGTGCGTGGGGTTAGGAGAATTGTGCGTGGTCTAGAAACTTAGAAAGCATGCATTGTGCACAGGAAGGGAAATGAGGTTGACTGTGCAAATCAATGAGTATGAAATGGATCAGGTAATCTTGGATCTCGGATCGAACGCAAATTTACTGCCAAAACAAACATGGGAACGAATGGCAAGACCACGCTACAGTGGTCTCCTATCCAGTTATGAATGGTGAACCAACAAAAGGTCTTACCCATGGGAATATTGCAAGGGGTAACAGTAGATATTAAAGGTGCAAGCACACAGGTGGATTTTGAAGTGATAGATATTATCGATGATATTAATCCCTATCCTGCACTACTAGGAATAGACTGGGCCACCGATATGAATGAAGTCACAAATCTAAAGAAGTGCAAAATGATCTTCGAGAAAAAGTCACTACGCGTAGTAGTACCGCTAGATCCAGCCGAAGGAGCATGATACATTGAATCAGTAATTGACGATGATAGTGATGATGATCTCGATTGTATTTACAAGATAACTACATGAGAATAGGATTAGGTGAATCCAACTACAGATGAAAGAATTTCGTGGGAGCGCGAAATCTCCAACACTTTAGATTCAGACGAAGAAGTAGAGTGATGGCAGAATCGGCTACACAAAGTAACAATGCTTAATTGCAAAATGATGATTAGATCACTGCATTGTGTGACAACAGAGGCAAGGGAGTGACCGACATATGATGGATTGACAGCGATGGATGAATTCCTGAGAAAATTTGAACGCGTAGTACCAGAACAGCAGTGATTTGATGCTCTGAAGTGGGCGTTGCACGTGATGCCCACACGATGGTGGGGTACGCATAAAGGAAGTTTTGAGGACTATTGCAGCTGTAGAAGGATGATGCGCCTATGCTTTAGGAAGCCCCAGCCCAGAACGCAAGCCAGTCAACTAGGGTGGAACAACTTGCGCGCCCACCTTTTCTCATGGGTACGAATATATGTTGTACAGACCGCACAAGCACGCACCACTCCTAGAATAAAGAATCAGAACGAACCACAGCCGCGGGAAAGGTGACGCATGTTACCAATCATCCATGGAGAGGCATTCGATAAGGTGTACAAAGTACTGAACAAGTTTCACCAGGCAAGACGAACTGATTGGGCCTTGCGCGTGCTAGCGGTTCGATGGGCCTATAGGACCATGTGTAAAACCCTGAGGAGGGATATGATTCCAAAGGTGCGGAACAGAGTAGAGACCTTAATTTCTAAAGAGAATACAAAAATGAATCCGCACGTAATGGATCCTGCAGTTGTGATAGTGCACGATGACCAGGAAGAAGAATCACACAGCTACGCAAGGTCGAACATATAAGGATTCAGGAAGCCATTCGACGAGGAAACCTTAGACTTCGCGAACTCAAAAAGGACCGGGTACGATTGAGGAAGAAAATAATTTTTATGGATGCTGAGATAAAGAGGCTGGAAAATGAGATCACGCAAGCATGTCTCGTCAATAAACCAAGAAAAACAAGGCAAGATACGGATGATCATACCACTGCATTAGAAGATTGTCGCTGAGAATTTATGACTGCTACCCTGGCTATGGCCACACTTCACCGAACACAGTAACTAGGGGAGTGCACTACATACGATAGAATGCATGGTGCCCGTTGTCGCGAGGGAAATTGAGGAGTTTCCATGAACTATACTGGAAGGCGAATTGAAGTCTCTCATAGGTGGTGCAACCACCTGACTAGCCATTAGGAGCACAGTCTCAGCGCTCCATGCAGTTGAAAGAGAGCGTCGGACTATAAAAGATTCTATTTGGGAGCTGCGCGATAAGGGAGATGCACGCGGAATCAACATGTCACAAGGTTTGTGCCTACGCACGGGGGGTTGCGCTACCGCGCAGGTAGGCTAGGAAGTGACCATTGGTGTCACTGTTCATGAAGGGATGTCTGATTTAAGGCAAAAGGGAGTGAGTGGCGGGCATTTAAGACACGAATTAAGGGAAAGATTTGGGACAATCTGCCGCCAAGAAAGCATTAATGGCCTAGAATTTAGGGGAAACGGTCAAATTTGAATTCATAAGGTGCTATAAAACTCCAGGGGATAGCCACAGGAAAACACTTGTTCACTTGAGACTTAAGGAGTTGATTAGAGCCCAAAGTGTCCAGCGTCGAGCGATATTCAAGCCCCGAAGCTTGCGAATGACCACATACCATTCAAACAAGATGGTAGCTACTAGGAGAGGTGTGGGATTTGTAGAAAGAATGGCTGACAAAGCCGCGCAGAACCCCACAGTGCAGGATGTTCCCGGAAATGCTGGGGATGCGTTGGAAATCTCGAAATCACCTCGGATGCCGAGGCTGAAAAAAGATAAGCAAGCAGCGGGACCAGTGTGCATGTCCCCATGGAATCTGCGGTTCGGTAAGATCTCATTGGAAGAAAAGGGCACCGCTATCACCATTGGGACATATGACGAGGAGGAGGACCTACAGGCTCTCGTCGATGAGATAGAGGAAGTAGAGGACATGGAAGAGGACATCCAGCCGGTGCGCTCTGCGGCGAAATAGCTTGAGTACGTCCCTTCGCAAAAATGGAAAACAAAGATACCAAAGGGTATGGATGCCACCAAGAGCGCATTCCAGACCCTGCTCCTCCCTGATGGAATTGTGTTTGACGGCTTGCACCTGGGCCATGTGCACACAATGAAGTTTGAATATTGGGACCTCGTGGATAGTGAGAAGTTCCCACACTTAGAGACGGAAAGCCTCATGAAGCAGAGCACGAAGGGGCCAGTCACAATATTACAGCTGCAAAAATGGTTGCGCGATGTGGAGAAGGTCAGATTGCTTCATCTGTTGTGGATTCCACACTTTCACCATGCACCCATCACTATTTTTTTCATCAGGCAGCTGTTGTGCCTGGTGCACCTGGAGGAGCCTATCCCCATCATGATGGATCTCATCCACTGAATTTCTTGGCTTCCCTGTAAGGGAAAGGACCCCGCAACAATAGCAGGAAGAAGCAGTGGTTTGGCTCTCGCAAAAGCCATGAAGAAGAAATACAAGCTCAAGAAGAAAAAGAGGGGTTATGCAATCAGCAACATCAAAGATAACGGGGTGCACGTAGCCACCCAACTCCTAACCGGGAAGGTAATGAGAAAATGTCACGGCGATGAAGTACCAGCCCCGGTAATTGTGTTGGCTGAACAATGTGCAGAGGGGGTCCAATTCAACTGGATCGAGTTCCTTTGGCGAGGAATTATTGACCAACTGCAAAGAAGCCTAGAAGCAAGATAAGATCTTCCACTACGCGTGGTTTCTCCTATCCATTCTGCTAGTAGTAGGAGAACTGACTGTACTGCCAGATGACAGTCAGTTCCTTAGCATCAAACAGGACTTACTAGAGGCCGCAAAATATGCGTCGCTCTAGGCTACCAAGGACGCGAAGCAGATTCGCGAGACAAAGATCTTCTAGGTGCTCATGGAGGCGAGCATTCGAATGTGGATTAATAAGAGGTCGCACCTATCCCCCACAGTTTACAATAGTCTACGGAGCTTTGAAGACTTCAAGGTGGACATGCACAACATCTACATCAAGGCGCGAAAGGATACGGCGCAGCAGTGGACCAAGCTCCCCTTCATCACCATTAATGATGTGATTTTTTCAGTGTTAGAATCATGGCCTCTTGAGTGGCACGCCTCGGATTTGGCAGTGATGGATAGGACAGCAACCTAGAGGAGAAAGGATGAGGCCGAAAAGAGGCACAATGAAAACCGGCAACAGAGGTAAGGGCAGTCTGTGAGGCAGCAAAGGCAGTCGTAGAGCAGGCAAAGGCCGCCAAAGTTGCAACAGCAGTGCAGACAACAGGGGCCACAACAACGTAGCAAGAGGAAGGCCAGGACTTGTCTACCGGATAGGAGGCAGAGGAAACAAACCTTGCAGAAGAAGGTGCAGACCCCGGAACAACTTCTACCCAACTGAAAATGTCGCATGTCATAGAGAGATCGGGTCCACAGAAAAAGTTCAAGGCCTCCAAATTGACCTTTGACCCAATCATCGGCGACACGGTTCATGAGGTCACCAATGAAGCACTCCAAGAAGCCATGTCGAAGTAGCAGACTATGTTGGGGGCCATAAGGGCACAGCTGCAGGAACTATAGGTGTGGCCCCCATAGGAAGGAACCGTAGCCACCTACAACACAAAAGGCACATCAGCAGCAAAGCATCTGCTACATGCAAAGATGGCCAACACCATAGTGTTATCGGAAGGGGCACTAGCAGTAGAGAATGAAACTGATAGAGCCGCAGTTGGAAGGATCAAGGGACTTGGCCTTAATTTGGCTCCTCTTCCATGCGACACACTGTACCAGCTACAAGATGGCATAACAGCAGTGCTCCGCGCCAGGGAGGGCCATGCAATTCAAGTGATGAATGAGCAAAAGATCAACATCGAACAGCTCAGCCTGCAGCATGACGAATTCGTGTCACAGAACTAGCAGATAGTGCAGACAGTTGATGAAGCATGCCGACGGTCCCAGATTTGTCCATCAACGTAGACTTACCAACATAAATGTAGATCCACTATTTGGCAAGTGGATTCTGAACCGCATGCAAGGAAACAACGCGAGTGCAGCTCGAGCTGAATCTCCAGATTTCCAAGCTGCGGCTGAAGGCACATCCTTCCACTCCTCTGGAAGTTAGAGAGTAGCATGTTAGTGCTATTCAAACAGGACTGGAAGAAATTGGACATGCAGTGCAGGACTGTACCAATAGATTGGACCAAGCCTTTAGAGTCCTCACATCCTTGCAGGAGGATCCCAACATACAGCGCCTGGAAATAGAGGCGTGCGAGCTTCAGGAGAAGTATGACAATGTAAGTGGAACGACGCAGACAACCGTCCTCACTCAATGGCTCATGAAGATGAAGTAAGCAAGGGCACTGAAAGAGCAGGTGGATTCCGCTAGACAGAAAGAGGCACTCCTCAAAGTGCACATCCAGCCATGGATTGATGAGGCCTTCACCATTACGACAGATATCGAGGGAAAGTTCACACAGATGTAGGGGCTCTATGTGCTAAGGCAAGGATTTGATCCCCACAAAGAAGCATCGGAAGAACGCATGCAGCAGGTCCAACAAACCGCAAAACAGTGCGGCGTGGACCTTCGAGCAGTACGGGACCAGTTGGAGGGACTCCGTGCCAATATCGTCGCACTAGCTGAGTGACTTGGGGATGAGTCATGATGATTGTGTTGGGGGCCTGTTGGGCATGGAATCCCCCAACAACATGTTTTGGGGCTCAAAGCCTAAGTTTTGGTCAAAGGTATAATTGTAAGACTCCGTGAATTGTGGGCGCGGAGCGCGAAGTATAGGTTGAGTCATAGGGTTGTCCGCCCTAAAGTATTTTAATGTAATGTAAAGTCATGTCGGCCTACCCATGGTCCGTAGACCATGGGATTGTATAAATAGAGCGAGGCTCTAAGTTGTAAAGATAGCGAATAGGAGAGATGAATACGAATGGTTCAAGCATAGAGTAAGAGTCTAAGTGTATTGGGTCGTAGTAGTAGGAAGAGGCTTTGTAGCTGAGTGTGCAGAGGCCTAGTAGAGTCCGCTGCTGAGTGTCCGGACCCCTGCAGCTGAGTGCGCAGGGCAGTGTTGAGTCTGTAATCTTGAACGAAGAATAATAAAGAGAAGTTGATTCCTATTTCTGTGCATCTTCTTTTTTATTGCCTTCTTTACCTTTATTTTGTTTAGTTTATCGCGCACACTTATATGATTGTTGGTTGTACTGTTAATTATCACTAGTCCTACACAGACCAATTAAGTAATTGAGTAATAATAGATTAAATAGCAAGGAACTTGGGTATAATATGGGTCGTGCCTCGGGTAGGGCTACACGAAGGTAGCCTCACAGGTTGCGAGGGACTAATAGGCGTGTGTAGCGATGTGCGTGCAGGGTCAAACCACGGACTACCAAAAATCTCATCAGACATCCCTAGGGTGCAAAAACCTAGTTCTAGCATCCTCCCATACTACTTCGGGTGAGACCTCAGTCCGCGCTCTGCGGACTATTGCCAAAAGGGCCAGTAGTACCAAGATTTGTTTGGCTAAATCACCTCTAAACCTGGGTTAGGCCCATACAAGCCAACAATCAACTCTATTTCATGGGGTCTAAGAAGCCATGGAAACCTCGGCCACTAACCATAAATCAAGGTATGTTTCAGGATCCATCTCAGTATTTTAACAATTTTAATATGGGTCCCCAGTCCATACCTTATCCACCTATGTGGCCTCAATATCAGTTTCCACCCTGGCAACAGCAGGCTCCTCAAACTAGTTCGAATTATTCATGGGCCCTAAATATACGTGGACCCTCTCCTCTTGGACAGTTTTCCCAGTCAATGCCACAACATTAACTTTAGTTGCCCTCTAATATACCTCCTGGTAATCCGCCTATTCGCCCTCAACTTCCTATCCAACCCAATCTGAATCCTAACAATAAAGGGTCTCAGCAAGTTGACACCCTCAACTTGCCTTTATACAGTGTCTCTACCGCAGAACTTTATGAGATGAACTTGAGATCCAGGCAGGTAATAGATGCTCAGCCCTCACCTATTATTATTGAACAAGTTGGTACTGAGGTTAAATAACCAGAAACAATTGAAGAGAAATCAAACCAAACTAGTAACAATCAAACACCTCCTCAACTACTAATTACTCAAGAACACCGAGTTGACCCGCCCTATCCTGAAAGATTAGCCTTGAGTAAACAGATTCCTCAAGCTCAGTTTGACTTGTTTGGGGAGTTACAAAATTTGTTTGTTAAGATTCCCCTGTTACAAGCTATGAGGGATGTACCTATATATGCAAAAACGCTTAGGGAATATTGTGTTAAAAAGCCTAGAAAGAAATCAAGGGACCCACTCACTATTCATGTGATGGGAAAGTTATCATATTTTATGATGGGAAAGGCTATGCCTATGAAATATGGGGATCCGGGGAACCCAATTCTAACTATACAAATTAATGGAGTGAAAATTCTAAATGTACTGGTAGATTTGGGTGCTACTATAAATGTCATTACTGCTAAAGCCATGCATACATTGGGTCTTCGAAACCTGAAACATACACCTAATGTGTTAGAACTAGCATATAGATCTATAGTCAAACTGGTAGGAAAGTTATAACATATTACGATCTCAGTTGATTCGTGACATTACCCTATGGATTTCCTAGTGCTGCAAACACAGTCCCCAGGTGGTGGCCATCCCTTGATTCTAGGAAGACCGTGGTTGGAAATCGTAGACGCTTGCATTGGGTGTCGTTATGGGAATATGGTTATCTCAAATGGGAAGGTTACTAAAAACCTTGTGTTATACCCTCCTGCAAAACCTAGCTCGTTAGTGAAACCATCTGGTCATAAGAAACCTCTACCAAAGGAAGAGTCTGAATCTGAAGATGAAGAAAGATCAGTTCTTATTATTGGACAGGCCCTTCAACTAAAAATAGAAACAGAGGATGATACAATTACTACCTTCATTAGTAACCCTTGTTCTATTTCAGGTTCGAATCAGCAAATTCTAGAATCTATCTTGAGCTATGAAACACAATAAAGTATTGAAACAATAGGTGGATTTGAAGAATTGCCTACAACCATGTCCCATGACAACATTTCTGTCGAGATAGAACCAGGAAAGACACTGAATATTAACCCAAATATGTCAGAAGCCCAGACAAAACAGCTTCTAGATGTTCTCTGAAATCACAAAGAAGCCTTCGCCTGGGACTATACAGACATGAAGGGGATTCCTTCCAATCTATGTACCCATCATATATACATCAAAGAGGATTGTCGTCCTGTGAGACAACCCCAGAAGAGAATGAACCCCGCTCTCAAAAACATTGTCAAAGAAGAACTTCGAAAGTTGTTGGATGTAGGATTTATTTACCCCATTTCGGACAGCCAATGCGTTTCCCCATTGGTGATAGTTCCCAATAAAAATGGTAAATGGAGGATATGTGTAGATTACAGAGAATTAAACAAGGTGACACAGAAAGACCATTTCCCTTTACAATTGACCAAGTCTTGGATACTTTGGCTGGGAAGAAGTTCTTCTCCTTGCTAGATGGATTTAGTGGGTACAACCAGATCTAGATAGCTCCCGAGGATTGGGATAAAACCACTTTCACGCGCCCTTGGGGAACTTTTGCATACCGATTCCTTCCATTTGGTCTTTGTAATGTGCCTGCAACATTCCAAAGGGACATTTCAGGGATTTTCTTTGATCTGGTAAATGACAGTGTTGAAATATATATGGATGATTTTACTCCATATGGGGACTCATTTGAAGAAGGGCTAGAAAATCTGGAAAAAGTTATTGAAAGATGTAAACGAACGCATGTCTCTTTGAGTATAGTGAAGTGCCACATGATGATGGAGGAAGGAATAGTTCTGGGACATTTTATTTTAGCTGCTAGAATTCGAATGGATCCAGATAAGATAAAGGTAATGCTGCACTTTCCAATACCCAAAACACCGACACAGGTACGTAGATTTATCGGTCGTGTTGGTTATTACAGGTGCTTTATAGAAAAAAATTCTAAGATAGCACATCTGCTTTTTCAATTGCTAATAAAAGATGCAGATTTTGTGTGGATAGATGACTGTGATGCAGCCTTTGTGAAGATCAAGGAACTTGTTTGTAGATCTCCAATCCCTCGAGGGCCGAATTGGACATTACCATTTCATATCCATGTTGATGCCTCTTAGACAACAATTGGGGTAGTTTTGGGGCAGCAAGTAGACAAGGTGCCATATGTAGTTTACTATGTTAGTAAGAACTTGGCTCCTAAATAGTTAAACTACACAATGACTGAAAAATAATTCCTTTTTTTCATCTACGCCATTAACAAGTTCAAACATTATATTACTGGGTATCCTACCTTTGTACACACTGATCATGTAGCAATCAAGTATCTGATGAATAAACCCATTACTCTTGGTCATATTGAAATTTGGTTGTTGTTACTTTAAGAATTTGACATCATCATAGTAGATAAACCAGGAAATGATAACATGGTTGCTAATTTTCTGTCTAGACTAGATAATAATATGTTGATGCCTCGAAAATCGCTGCAACAACATTGGGGATAACCACCCGGTCCGGACCTTAAAAGCAGCTCCTTTTCCGTTTGGTGTGGTGGCTCCGACTGTTCAACTAGGTCCAGTTACCTTCTCCCTATTTCTATTGGTTTATAATGTATCTTTAACTACCAATAGACAGGGACATCAGATCACTTCTCCTTGCTGATCAGGCAAGAGAATGACCCTTAAGCTGATTTGGGTTTAGCCAAACCACAACTAAAGTTTTGCCTCTTTGAGGAGAGGACTTAAAAGAATATAGAATTTACTCTAAATGCAAGCTTATTCTATGATGCAAGCAAAAGAAACTAATCTAAATCCTATCTTAATTAGGTAGATATAGATCTAACCCAACTAAGAGCAAGATAATCAAAATATTGGGATTTAAATATGTCTTGTTTATGATGAATATCAAGTTAATGAAGTAGTTCAATTAACTGATATTATGATTACCAAAACACATTCTATTGAGACCTTAAAACTGAAATAATAAACCAACAACATTCAGGAAGTAGTTCACAAAATGATATCGATTATCAAATCAATAAATCCAATAATTGAATAATGATATGTGGAAATAGTTCACAACACATTATTATTCAATAAATCAATTTCATAAGACAGATTTCAGAGTAAGTAGTTACTCCAAAATGAGAAATTAATCCATAAAAACAGAGATACATAATAACAAGATTGAGACAAATTATTCATATTGACAATAGTGCACAAACATGAATAAAATGACACATTCATATCACCATAAAATTAAAACTGATATTTGAAACAGTAGTATTAGAAATACCAATTTATTGCATCCATTTCTCTGTTCTTAGTTGGGTTAGATCTATATCTGCCTAATTAAGATAGGATTTAGATTAGCTTCTTTTACTTGTATCATAGAATAAGCTTGCATTTAGAGTAAAATCTACATTTTTAAGTCCTCTTCTCAAAGAGGCAAAGCTTTAGTTGTGGCTTGGCTGAACCCAAATCAGCTTAAGGGTCATTCTCTTTCCTGATCAGCAAGAAGAAGTGATCTGATGTCCTGTCTATTGGTAGTGAAAGATACATTAATAAACCAATAGCAATAGGAGAAGTAACTGGACTAATGAAACAGTCGGAGCCACCACACCAAACGAAAAAGGAGTTGCTTTTAAGGTCCGGACCGGGTGGTTATCCCCCAATGTTGTTGCAGCGATTTTCGAGGCATCAACATTTTTGGCGCTAGAAGGAGGGCCTGAGATTTTCTCTATTGGAGTCTTTTCAAATTTTAATATTTTATTTATTGTGATGGCTCCTCTCAAACTTCCAATTTGGAGTTGTATTCATGGACGTGCATCCTCCAATACTCCACCCAAAGTGGTAAGACTCTTGTCTCAGGCAAAGTTTAATGGTAAGAGAAATTCTTCTCCTTTTAATCATGTCTTTCAATTTCTTAAAAATGTTTCAAAATATGATTTTCAAGGAATTGATGAAGGCATCTTATGTAGGATTTTTACTCTCACATTTGCGGCAAAAGCCAGAAGCTGGTGCAAAACTCTTCTAGTTGCTTCAATTCA
>APFE031734214.1:0-12449 GCA_000404065.3 Pinus taeda | reverse complement strand
ATTATTATGATTTGTTATATAAAGAATTAATGTATGGGTTAAATATATATACATTTGAGAAAACATGTAAAAAAAATTTACTTCCACTTTCTCATAAAGATTCTTAATGTGTAAATAAATTGTGTTATAATACCATGAACCAATACCCAAACTTATTAATATCATATACTAAAAAACCATAACTTATTTTATAGTCAAATATTTTATATATATTTAAATTTAATTAAATTCTATAATATTTTTTAATTAAATTAAAATACAAAAATACATAACAGTTACTTTTAAAATAAATATTTACTAGTCATGTATTAATTATCAATAATTAAATTAAACTTCTGAAATCTTATTCCAAAACATATTTTTATTAATAACTAAATAAAAATTTTATTCCAAAATACACTCCTATCAATATAATTAGAACATTGAAGTCACATTCTTCCTAGCCATGATTATATATGCCTTTCACGAGGAAAAAAGATGACTTCCCTAATTGCTAATAAGTAAATAGCAATTTTATATCCCAATTTTGTAACAGACAATTTTGTCAATTGAGTATATGCTAAATGGTTGTGAGGATTTAATGATAATCTCCTCACCCAAATTCTTGGATTTAATGATAATCTCCTCACCCAAATTCCTGGATTTAATGACAATCTGGTTATCCAAGTTCAAGTCTCATTATGACACGATACTCTATTATAGAATCACCTTTATCTTGAGTATGTTAAACTCTCAATTCTGCATCATTCTCGATGTCAAGGGTCCTGAGCTTATATCTGCATTCGACATCAGGATGCCAAATAGCTCTGTTCGATCTAGGTTGTATCAAAAGTGTAGATGGTTTGGCGTCTTCTTGATAGTAACCTATGCCATCATTTACAGAGAATCTGCAGATGTAGATCGTTGAAAACAACAAATATGAAAAACTCTATCCACTGGGCTTCATTTCCGCGGATTTACTCACCATGTACCTGTTCGATGTAGTTGAACGCCTCATGCTGTGAATTATTCTCAAAGGCCGCTGGCAGCTTGAATGAAGTGATGGTGAAAGGATTATATACATTTGCTAAGTGGCCTTCGAAATGACAATACGAGAAACAATAAGTGGAAACGTAGCTTAAAAAAGAATGTGGTTTTGACTTCATCGATTTTGGGCAACGAAAGGGGACACAATCAAAAGATGGTCACATAGAGCAAGCAAGACGCAGAGAGGATCAATGGAAACAAACTTTTTGTGGGTAACAACTGACCAGATCCATTTCATTTATGTAAATCAACTATGTAGCCCTAGTGTCTTCTATAACTCGATCTTTGAAGGGGATAAAATAATTCAAATAGAGGTTAATTTGTAGAAATATCATGACAAGACAAAAGAAACCAGAAGTGGAGGAAAAGCCCTCAAGCTATATTCTCAACATTGTATGCATTTCAATGATGCAAATATGTAATATATTATTGGAACTACTTTTTATAGAGAAACCTAAAAATATGTGCTTAGAAAAAATGGTATTTTTGAAGTTTGAAATTATATATAATGGCCTCAGGATGGGCCAAGTGCTTCTACTATTATATTTTTTGATGATCTGGTTTTAAACAACATTTCTTTGAACAAGGATTGGATTTATTCAGATTCTTCGTTGTTTAAACGTTGTCATTATCGTATTGATTTTACAAAAATTGTACCATTGTAATCCATTTTCATTGTGATCTAGTCTTTTAGCTTTAAATTGCACTGTTGTCATGGGATTTATTAGCTCTTATGTATTAAATCATACCAAGATAGTTTCAATTATTTATTCTTAATCACTGAAATTTTGTCTTTTGATCATTGCATAAAAAGAATAAACCCTCTGATATCTTCAACTATTTATTCTTAATCACTGAAATTTTGTCTTTTGATCATTGCCTAAAAAGAATAAACCCTCTGATATCTTCAACTATTTATTCTTAATCACTGAAATTTTGTCTTTTGATCATTTCATAAAAAGAATAAACCCTCTAATATCTTCAACCAGAAAGCAGTCTTCAAAAGAAACAGAGCTAACCTATAGAAAATTTACTCTATTAATCTAAGTGCAAAAACTGCAAGTTAAGCAAACTACAAATTTTTCTCTTTATATTGTCATCACTTTGTGTTGGTGATCATATTTGCAAGGCTCATTTTAGATATATTATAAGGCACAGTTACATTTATTCTAAATAGTTAGGTGGTTTTATATATGGTTACAACTTTATATTTAGTTTGTATGTTGAATTAGGAAAAACATGGATATTTATATTTAAAATTTTGATTTAACATTTTGATGAAGTACTTATATATAGACCAATTGTTTGGTTTGCAGTATTTCAACCCACATATTCAACGCCATGTTTCAATTGCAAAAATTATTTAAATGTTCTTTACCAACTTGATTGAGTCTTCCTGCTCCATCTTGGTCTATGTAAAAAATTATTTACAAGGGCATTTATGTAACATTTTATTATATTTATTTGCAATCAGGATATTTTGTAAATTTTCATTTTTGTGATTGCCCTAGTTTGTATGCTACTTTGAAATGTAAATAATGTTGACAAGATGGTTATATATATATGAGTGGTCGTATTTATAATGAAAATAGAAGGTTATGTTTTATAAATGTTAAATATGCGAAAAAAAATATATCTTTATTTCACCTGCCTTGTTCCTCCTTGTGATCTTGTACAATAGAAGGTTATGTTTTATAAATGTTAAATATGCGAAAAAAAAATATATCTTTATTTCACCTGTCTTGTTCCTCCTTGTGATCTTGTACAAATACAGGTTTGTATTGGCTCTTCCAACTCAGTATAATTAGTTTTTGTTACATTAACATGAATACGAGCTTTTAATGGCTACGCCAACTCAGTATCATCAGGATTTGTTACATTAACATGACTTCCAACTCATTATAATTAGCCTTTATCACATTAACATACATTGATTTGAAGACGTGTTTCAACAATATCATTGCAGAGTTTTGGATTCTCAACAGTCGTTGGTGGTTGAGTTGAAGGCTTCAGAATCATATGCATGTTCCGACCCTGAGTCAGAACCTGACAAGGGGAATGAAAAAGGGAAGCAAATCATTGATGCGGAGCCCAGCGCCACTATTGCCACTGCCAAGTTCCAGAAGAATGAGCCCAAATATCCAGAGGAGGGGGAGCATCTTTTCCACTCATAAATGTGGGTAAAGGGTTCACCACTACAATTCATTATCGACAATGATAGCCAAAATAACCTCATTTCAGTAAAGGTCATGAAGCAGTTGGGACTACCAACCATACCACACTCGCAACCGTACAACATCAGGTGGCTTCACCAAGGATGGGATCTCCGACTTCGCCCGTAGTGTCACCTTCCCTACAGTATCAAGCCCTTCACAGATGAGGTATTGTGTGATGTTGCACCTCTTGATGTTTGTGATGTATTATTAGGCCAACCATACTTGTGGAAGCGACAGTTTGTGTATGAGTCAAGGCCTCGTGCTGTTATTATTTCTTTGGGTAATTCATTATACAGGATACTGGAGGTAGCCCACCTACTGCCACCTCTTTGATCTCTGCTAAGAAATGCAACAAGATCATCTCCCAGACTAGAAAATTCATTTTCTGTCTGCTTCACTCCCTAAGCAAGGGGAAGATCGTCACCACATCCATGACCCTCGTGAAGGGTTCCTCCACACAACATCAGTAGCATATGGATAAGGTCATGAAAGAATACGGGAACATCTTCTCCTCACCGACAGGGGTATCATTGCACTGTTAGGTGAAACATTCATTTGATCTGACTCCTAGAGCACCTCTACCCAACGGGTCGATATATCGCTGCTCCATTCAGGAAAATGCCAAGTACAAGCAGCGACATGATCAACATTAGGTACCACACAAGTTTCAAGTGGGTGACAAAGTCTGGTTGTATCTGTAGAAAGAATGCCTTACAAGAGCTCATCATAAGCTTAGACCACTTCGATATGGTCCTTACACCATTACCAAGGCTATGGGAAACAATGATTTGGATCACAACATTCCCCCATTCCTTCACTTCAATCAAGTATTGAATGGGGACCGCCCTCGACCGTACTTCCCACCATTACTGGACACCTCAGAGGTTGCAGAACAACTCACGAAGGACCAAGTTCAACAGAAGTTTCCTCATCTCATGGAGGAGCTCAACGCAATGGGGACCATTGATTCCTAAGGGGGGAGTAATGATCCACTTGGATGTTGGTGGCCACCCACCTATCCCACTTGGACCCCCAAAACTATCTCTTTCAGTTTTTATATTCCTTAGTTGTAGCACAATTTACTATTTTTGGCAGTTTTTCGGGTAGTGAACTTCTAGAGCCGTTTTGAGGCCCTAAACGACGTTTTTTTGGGAAGATTGGGAGCAACATGTTTCCATGGACTAATTCTTCTCATCCCAAAGTTGTAGTGCTCGGATAGATCTTTCTAACGAGGTATTATGCGGGTCAAATGAAGATTGTATGCCAAAGTTATGACCCCATGAAGTTGATGTACCAATTTACCCAAAATGGGGCCCATAGTTTAGCGCTTCATCTCCTAGGGTTAGGTTTTTGGATGTTTATGGTTTTCCATTATTTCTCAACAATAAATAGGCCTTCAAGCCTCATTGTAAGACAGTTCAGAGGCATGTAGCCACCACATCTGTTCTCAGAGATAAGCTACCATCGCCTTAGTTGGTTTATTTCCATTTCTGTTTGTAAGCATATTTAAGGATTTTACATTAATGAAATGAAGTATTATTTCTACTGCATCTCTACATTTATGGTTATTTCTATAATTTTTTGTGTTCTTGTTTAAATTCGGTTCAACTTGCTTCTCCTTAGCCATTGAAAGTATTTCCTGAGCCTCAACTAACCTGTCATTGTCTGCTTTGCAACTTTTGATCTCTTCTCTCATTCTCTTCAATTTATCTACTATAGCAGGAGAATACGCTTCTCCTTGCTGCCTAATTGATCTGTAGGGGGAGTCATAGGAACTATAGTCTACCATTTTGTTTGTCATCTTGAATTATCTTCTTCCTGCCAGGATACCATGTCAGATAAACCAAATAGATACCAAAATAAAGTCCATACCTTAGTGATGTTCAGAGGAGGCTTATGTCATCTACAATATCAGTCCACATTAGCATGTACATGCATAATCATAAGCATATCTGTGTAATAAAATAACATCACAACAACATCATGCATGATCATATAAACTATATACCTTGATCCCATGCATGGCAGCCATAACCTTGACAACATCAGACTTATCCAAAGAGAGTGAAAACATGCTTTGATACCACCCTGTTGTATCAGATATGACTGAAAGAGAGTGCTACCCACTCTGATACCTACCTATAACCGCCTCCTCCCACATTTACCCACTTTCATTGCCTTTCCGGAGGAAAACATCAGCTAAGGGTAACTATGATATGACTCAACCTCCTTTGTGACCTTAATGAAGTGGAGTCGACAATTGAAGACCTTATTGACTTCCCTTAAGTTCAACAAGACCTACAGGAGTAACCTAACCCCTCCAGGTGTCCAACCCCTCAGAAAACTCACTTTTTCCCTGACCTTGAGCCCCAGTCGCTCCCTTGCCAAGGTCTCCATGTGAGTATGGGTTCCCAGTGGCTCCCATAGGCTTACATGAGTGCAACTCTGGCATTTTTCTGCCAGTGTTGTGCCAACGACTATGAGAATTAAGGCTACTTTCTAGGACTGGGCTAAGCCTCTGCTATAAAATCCATGAAACTTCCAGAACCCATAAAATACATGAAGATAATGCTTACAAGCCAAAACTAGTACGAGGACTTGACCTGACCATCCCCACCCGAGATTGACATTTCGTCAAACACTTGGTAGATATATAACCTACAGGCCACGAGTGCTAGTCTGAACATAAGGGACTGAAAACTTAATTGATGTTTAACAAGAAGGGTCTCTACCTTCTCACATTAGTTGTCATATAATCAATTAGGTCTTGCATTCATTATTTATTTAGTTACAAGAAAAAACATGAATAGATCCATGACTGAGAACTATCATATAACCATGCTTATAACCAACATATAAGCAAATAAATAACAATAAGGGAACAACCATTAAAGCCACATAATAACAAATACATTTCATTGCAAAAAGCAAGAGAAACTTAGCTTTTATTAAACATAATAAAATGCCGACTAAGTTCGGGACTTCCACGTTCCACTCGACCATAGATTGGTTGAGCTAAATCTCTCTTCAACCAATCACCCCCATGCCATATTCCAAGCATGATTGTAGGATCTCATGAGATAAACCAATATAAAGACAATTAATGGAATCCAGAGGTTAAACCACGACTGCCTTATAATTTCTTCACCATCCTTGAGGAATTTTCTTGTCTCCACCCTAAGGATTTATCGTTTATCCCACCATTACCGGTTAAGGGATTCCTAGGCCTTTGGGAATTTTACTGAGAGCACCACATCCTAAATTTGAAAACCATCTGGCAATCCAAATCTCAAATCGACAATAATCCCATCACACCATGGTTATTCATAAATGGAAAGGCTAGGCTAAAATCCATTGTCGAATCTCAACAACATCTATGCCAATGACAACAAAAGAACCATATACCAACATGCACACACCATGCATGTCAAAACAACCTAGGAAATCACACATGCAATATGTTACCTGCAAGTATTCCTGTTGGAGCTGCTTGATCCTTGCCTTCCTTTTGTTTCCTTGTCCTTCTTTGCTTTCCTTTCCTTTCCTTTCCTTGCTTGCTTACTTTCTTTCTCCTCTCTGAAGCTAATTCCAAAATTGAATTGAAAAAAAGGTACCAACTAATCCTCAAAAGTCTTTTTTATTAATGAGTCCTCTATTTTCTTCAATTTTCTTCAATTTTCCTTCATTTTTTCTCCTCACATGCAACCCGTGACGTTTCACTTTCCTTTTCCATTGATTTCCATGATTTTCATTAATAAATCGCTAAAAATGCCATTTTTCCTTTTAAAGCCTTAGTTGTTGCCTTTTCCAATCTTGCTTAGCCATAAATACATCAAATAATGCCCACTAGGATATTTTTCCCAACATTCAGCTTGGGATAAGTGACCCTTTCCCTTGGTCTTTTTTAACCTTTATTAACTTTTATTATACGATATTTTAACTCGGGGCTGTTACATATCCATCCCCCTTAGGGGAATACCATCCTCATTGGTACACCACACCTAGAGCTAGCAAAACTGCTGAAGAGAAAAATAATGGTTATGGACCTTTATAACCCAACTCATTGCAGTGTTTACAATAACATCCTACTCAAAAGAAAAACCACCATGACAACATGACAATATAAAAGCCATACCGCTTATTGGATCTTTATAACTTAGCTTATGGCGATATTAACAATAGAAAGCATTTTCCTTCACTGCAAAAGAATGAAGGATACATAGCCACCATCTAATCAACTATCTCCCATGTAGTTTCATCAGGCCCAAAGAGCTTCGAACGCACGCTAACTTGCTTGAGTGCTCTGTTCCGGAGCATGAGATGTTTCCGCTACAATATGCATTGGGGTTCTGGCCAAAATTATCCTTCTTACTCCACCTGCAATACATACCAATCAATAACATGATCAACATACTTTACATATCTTTTAGGCAGAAAAAACATGAAAAAAATCATGGACTATCACTGTCAGAGGTAGTGCAAGTATGTAGGACACTGGTCCAATCTTCTCAAGGATCTCAAAAGGAATGTAATATCATGGTGCCAACTTGGAACATGATCCAATCATCAAGGATATATTCTTGGGATTAATGCACAAATAAACATGCTTCCCAACCTGAAACTCCTTAAATGCCCTGTTTTTGTCTGCATAACTTTTCTACCTATCCTGTTCTACCTTTAGATTCTTATTTATAACCTACATTTCCTATTCCATGTCTGAAATCATGTATGGTCCATTAAGTAACCTGTTCATTGGATCAATCCAGCTGATGGGAGTGTTACACCTCTGCCCAAACAATGCCTCAAACAGAGTCATCCTCAGTGACTCTTGATAATCGTTGTTGTATGAAAACTCAACCAATGGAAGTTACTCCTCCCATCTCCTCTGCTAATGCATGACATACATCCTCAACATATCCTCTAGTATCTTGTTGACCCTCTTTGTCTGTAAATATTTTTTGTGGATAAGTTGTGTTGAGGGCCAAATTTGTATCCAATCCGACAAACAACTCCTTCCAAAACTTGGAAGTGAACTTGGCATCCTTGTCCGACACAATCTGCTTCAGAACACCATGCAATCTCACAATCTCCCTGATGAAGGCTTGTGCTACCTTCGTGTTTCTCCCTCCCATTCACCAAACCTTGATAGCTTTGCTAGCTCTTGGGAAGGCCCATAAGGCCTAGGCTTACCAAGTATTCTTCAGGGACATTAACACCGACCTTGCCAATTCATCACAACACTACGTAAACTTGCTCAAATACTGCGAAATTGTGTCATTCTTTTGCATATTGATGCTTCAAAGTTTATCGTTGAGTCACAACTTGTTGTGTTCACTATTATTCTCGAACAATTCTGTTAGCATTTTCCATATCACAAATGAATTTTCTTTTCCATGGATATTCAAGAGAATATGATCTTGTATTCCCTCTAATATTATTCTCCTCGCCTTGGCTACATATTTATTTCACTGAGCAAGGTTTTGGACACCAGATGCTTGAGATTTTGCAAAATCTATCTTGATGTATTCTAGAAATCCATTGTCATCCAATACCACCTCCATATGATCGTTCAATGCAACAAAATTTGGGTGCCTTCAAAGGCATACTATAGCCTTAGTCCATTAAAGACCATCTTCTTGGCTCTGAACAAATCCTGCTGCACTAATCTTCAAATTCAAACCTCTCAGAAACAACTTTTTCTATATTGTGAATCCAACTCTAATACCATGTAGAAATTAGGCTGTATATTTGCAACTTCTCACGAATTTTTAATTAAAACCACAAAACACAAACCTACTCTACTGCTATGTAAATGTTATTTCACAATTTAGAACATAAATCTCATACATGCAAGAAGAAATAACACACATGCAACAAGTATTTTTATCTAGGGAAAACATTCTACTAAAAACCCTAATGTCTGCTTCCATTAATCAAATGAATAAATATGTATTACCATTACTTCACTCAATTGAGCTCACCCTGCAAGTGCAAAACCTATCTCTTTACTCACAAAAGGCCTCTGACCTAGACTTAGTCAATTTTTTCTTCGGCTTGAGCTCCTATTTACTTGAATTGTTCCTTGAGGAATTAGTCCCTATTATTTATGAAATTCCTTAGGCTGATCATATGACTACATGCAACAAATGTACACACAAGACTAGTCTACAATTGATGTTACACTGCCTTCGAATCTCCACCTCAAATGGGTAACTCGAATTCTCTAAATTTATTAGCTATGTTTGGCTAATTGATCAATTAACTGGATGATTAATGAGTTTTACTGAATTCCTACTACACAACTTGACCCTCCACTAGTTCTTCCAACAATTGGAACTAGTTTAATTGAAAACAACCTGAGATAACTGACCTTGGTTGCTACAAATAGCAACCACACATGCAGAACTGAACTCTAACTCGTCCAACTTGAATTTACTAAGTAAACTGGGTGACACAAGTGATGTCTCACAAGTTAACATCATCCAAGTTGTTTACTGATGTCGAAATTTAGATTTTCTCAGTTTAATGAAGGAAAAATCAAATTGATAATTTCTTGCTACAATTTTCAATAGATATCAGTGGCCATCCACCTACTCTACTGACTCAAAGGAAAATTCTCTATCTTAGGAGGTTTTTTACATTTTTTTCGGTTGCTAAACTTCTAGGGCCATTTTGAGGCCCTAAATGATATTTTTTTACATGGCAAAGACCCATGCTTTGTTAGTGCAAATGTGTAATTCTTGGCTAGACCTTTCAAACATGCCACCTAGCCTGCCAAACAAATATTGTATGCAAAATTTATGACCCTGGGAAGTTGATTTACTAACTAAACCTAATGGGGCCCATAATCCCTTTGGCTTTTCATCTCTTAGGGTTAGGTTTTTCAATATTTGGGTTTTCCTCATTGCTTGTGATGTTAGAATGGTCCTTTCGACCTCATTGTAACTCACTTTGGTGAAGGCATGTAGTTGTCACATATCTACTTAGCGATAAGCTACCACCATTCAAGCTAGTTTGTTTCATTATGAATTTCTACATTTTCAACACCTTCCACTTATTAATAGAAGACAAGTTTCACTATATATTTATGCTTTGGTTATAAATTTGTATTTCATTTTGTTCCCTTCAAAAATCTAGATCATAAGTATTTGGAAATATGGATGACTTGAATCAAGTTCCAACTACTAGGGACATATCCAAATGTAAAACACTTGATGGCAATGTATCTAACATTTGGCATCTAAAGAGTTTCAACTGATATTCTCGTAAGCTTGATTCTAGATCCAGATATAATAATCACCTAACACATCATTGTTAGATTAGTTGACACATTAGCACAATTTTTTAAATAAATGTCGCATGCAGTGTGTGGGATATGACACATTATACTCCACATCAACAATAATGTGCATTGAACCTTGAAAATCCATATCAAGAAATGCCACATATCAAATGAAAAATCAATAAGTTTAAAGGAAAGAAGCTTAAATAGCCATATTTCACATCTCGATATTCAATGGGTTGAAACTAATGATATTAAGTGTTCCACATGAATCCAAATACATTATGTTTGGTTTCAATCCAACTTGATTGAACTTGTTTGAAAATAATCTAGATATGGAAGTAGAACACTAACATTCGGTATTCAAATGACTCAAATTAATAATATTTTTCCTTTGATTTGGATTGAGATTACCCATATTCAAATATTTGGAATCTGAGACAATTAATCTAATCAATTTATGAATCACGTTATGATACTCTGTAAAATCATTTTCATAAAATTTTGACATTTTACAAATAATAATCTTTAAATCAAATTTAGGCAAATTGATATCATCAAAACAAATTATGAAAAAATTATAAAAAATGACAGATGAATCAAATTGTAAGTATGTACAAATTATTAAAATTAAAATTAAATGATCATAAATTATTAAAATTCACAAAAGAAAGAAAAGTTAGAAGGATCCCATTATTTTATGAATAATTCATATAATGATGGGAGCTTGTTGTACAAGCTACGACATATGGCCAAGGGTTATGAAAGAGAAGCCAAGGGATTGAAAATCCTATTGTAGTTGGAAATGGGCCCAAGCATGGAGGCTTGGATAGTGGAATAAAGCGTTTGAATAAGTCAAAGAGTACCAAAATAACCTTTTTTAAGGAAAGAGGGATTGAAAAAAGAAGCAAATTCGATGGAAGAAAAGGAAACTAAAAATGGAATCGTAAACAAGCCATTCCAAATTGCATGTAGAATTTTAGACGAGGGAAACCAAGAGATTTTTCACCATCCAAAACTACACCAATCCTTGGGGTACCAAACAAACAAATTGGAATGCATAAGGAGAGACTAAAGAATTATGTTGAGGCATCTATAGTTTATTTCTATTTCAAGAAGATATGCCACAACTATTATGTTTGTTGGCACTTTATTCCATGTTCTTTCAACGGGAAGAATGACAATAAAACTTCTGCAAAATAACCACAATTTTAGAGGAACATTGATGATAAGAAAATGTCAAGTAGCCTTTATAGTAGCAAGAATTTTTCCTAGCACTACAAGTTCAATGGATATTGTAAAGCCAAGTGTTGGAGGTTTCATTTAGAACTTCATCTCAGGAATTACAAAACCAAAAAAACGTTTTGAGAGCAAAGTGTGAAGGGAAGGAAGAAGGAGAAACCCAAGCCCCTATAACCCTTAAAACATACTAATTTTGACCCCTAACATCTATTATCTAATATATCTTCTAACTATGAGAACTATATCCCAAAAAGCATAACGCTATCATCCTTAACACTTGAAATGTAATCATTATCACTAATAAACTCTCAACCATAGCAAATATACTTGTTAACTAGTAACATTTATGATCCATAACCTAAACCCATATACAAACATATTCTCTAACTCCTATATGCCCTAACCCATAACCTTTAGGACATGCCCAAAGCCTTTTCATTTTTAAACCTTAAACCAAATAACCCCTATCCCTAAATGCATATATCCTTGGGACTTAGCATTAATAACAAAAATTCCTAAATTAATATATCCACTATAGCTGATAACTACTATATTAACTTATAATCCTTAACACTCTGAAAACTCCCGATCCTTATAAATCCTCACCTTATAAACCCTTAAAAAAAACCCCAACCCTTAATAACTATCCCTAATAAATGCTAACACATAATTCAAAACCCTAG
>APFE031734209.1:0-14424 GCA_000404065.3 Pinus taeda | reverse complement strand
CACATTAATAAATATATTTTAGTAAAAATATTAAAATATATGTAAATATAATAAAATATATACACAATGGTCTCGATGTATCACATGTTGGTTACGATCCCCTTAAAGGATTTCAACGTAACTTCTATTTTTCTCAATTGTTTCAAAATTAACTACCCTTCATACATGGAGTTCCTTCCAATATTGTACAATATTCTTATATCTTTCATTCTATGATTAAACAATAACTAGATTCTCATCTCCATATATTTTTTCTTTATACAAGAATACATGTATAGTACTAATGTTATTCCTTTACAATAGAGCATCAAATTGAAGGATTTCATCTATGTTACTGAGGTTAGACTCTACTTATCTCAAAACCATCCCTAACGTTCTCTGCCTGATTAATTTAAAGTCACTCCAATCCAAAATAAGGCATTCCTTTCATGTGTATGTGAATCTACATGGATAAACATATTATTATATATTATATAACTCCAATAATAATAATAATATAGTTTAGTTAATTTTTATGAATTTTTTAATCTGGTTAATGCAATATGTATAATGGGGTTAGTGTTTTTATTCTCATCAAAGGGCGATCACTATAGAAATTTTCAATCCATTTAACTATATGGTCACAATAGCTATAATAAAACCAATAAATCATTTTATAGTCAAAATGATATATATATAGGGGATATTTTAAATTAGTTATGAAATATATTTTTTCTTTAAATTGAGAAGGAAGAGATCATAACTAAATTTTAAATAAATCTCAACATTTTATTCATGAATAATATTAAAAATAGTAATTATTGATTATTAAATCTCTAGCATCAACATATTGGTTATTGATAATTAAATTAAAATTATAGAAATCCTAATATAAGGTATACACACATTTCAACATAACACAATTAATGAATCATAAATATCTTTTCACAAATTTAGTTATATGTATTTCAAGTTTGTAAATTATGTATCCCCATATGTTTTTTAATCATTAATTTTTATATTAATGTACCTAAATATATATATTTGTAATATGATTTTTTTAGTATTTAATTTTTACTTTTTAATAGAGTGATGGTTATAGAATTTTTCGATAGAGTGATGGTTATAGAGTGGTGGCTATGTTTAAATTAGCATTCAGTTTAATAAAATTCAATTTATTTTTGCAAATGACCATAACATCATGAATGGATATAGGTTTTTTTTGTAAATATCATTATTCAATCCATCATTGAGAATCAAATTATTTTATAAGTATTTTTAATCAATATATATTGATAATTAGTTACAAATCCATGTTTTATGATGGTAGCATTTTAAATATTTGTGTTTTTACTTTAAGTAATCATTTGATTGTTTGTGCTTGTATCTCTATAAATTCGTCAACAATAAAAAAAACTATTAGTATAACTTTATACAAATAACTTCTATGCTGATTTTAAGCATGCATAGTATCCAATGCAAGAATTACACTTCAAATGAATTGAATTCTTGCATAAGTTATCTATCTTAAATTTAATAAAAGTTCACTTATTTTGGTAAATGACCATGACATCCTCAATGACAATGTATTCCTTTTTGTAACCACCACTATTTAATGAATATTCTAACATATTCCATGGGTTCAGAAATCTTAACATTGATATTTCAATATTACCATGAATATTCCAACACATTCCTTTCCATCATAAAACATGGATTTGTCACTAATTCTAAATATATATTGATTAAAAATACTTATAAAATATGCAAAACACAACCACATACACAAAAAAAAATAGAATCACAAACATTTCAAATTATATCATAAAACATAAAATCGTAATTAATTATAAGAATATATGAATTAATAATTTTGATTTTCAAATATGCACATTGAAGAGTGGTGGTTACAAAAAAGAATACATTGTCATTCATGATGTCATGTTCATTTACCAAAATAAATGAACTCTTATTAAATTTAAGATAGATAAGTTATGAAAGAAATCAATTCATTTGAAGTGTAATTCTTGCATTGGATACTATGCATGCCTAAAATAATCATATAAATTATTTGTATAAAGTTATTCTAATATTTTTTTCTATGTTCACAAATTTATAGAGATACACACACAAACAAACAAACGAGTACGTTACATAAAATAAAAACACAAATATTTAAAATTGTACCATCATAAAACATGGATTTGTAACTACTTATAGATATTGATTAAACATATTTATAAAATAATTTGATTCTCAAAGATGTATTGAATAATGATACTTACAAAAAAATCCATAGCCATTCATGATGTTATGGCCATTTGTAAAAATAAATGGAATTTCGTTAAACTAAATCGTAATTTGAACAGATATAGTTTAATACACATTTAATTAATTGGAACTGTAATTCTTGCATATTATATTTTATGTGTGTAAAATCATCATAAAGGTGATTTGTATTATGTCAATAGAGAATTTGGGCAATGACCTTCCTTTCTTGTGTGCTAAAATTATACACAAACAACATCATAAATAAATAAAGGAATACATTGCATAAAATGAAAACACAAACATTTAAAATTCATCATAAAACATAACCTGTAACTAATTATAAAAATCATATCAATTAAATTAAACAGCAATTTAAAGATATATAAGTTAATATACAAATTATGCTCATTATAAAAGTATTTTATGACATTACATATGTGTAAAAATATTATACACAACAAACAACCACACACAAACAAAAGCACAACAAATAAATACATAGCTCAAAGTAAAACCACATACATTTAAAATTCTATCATCATAAAACATCAATTTGTAAATTTTATTTTTATTTTCTTTGTATTTATCATAAAGATGAGGGCCATTTGCAATCTTTTTAATTTTACATTGAATGATTTGGGTTACAAAAGAATCCATGGTCATAGTCACCTTTGATGTTGTGATTATTTGTATTGTTGAAAAATATATATTGATTAAAAGAAATCATGAAAACTTGTGATTTTCAATCATATAAGAATTGGCGATGATTCTTATAGGGAAAACCCACAGACATTGTTACTTGTGTTATTGTCACGGTCATTTATATCTATATAGTTTATTGACTAAAAATATTTGTGAAATTTTGATTTTATACTAAATAAATTTAACAAGTTATAAACTCCACCCATTTTGTACCATAAAAAATTAATTAACTAATATACTAATTATGATCTTACATTTATTAAATTAAATAAAAAATTGATTATAATGTAAGATAAGAATATATTAATTAAGAAATCAAATTAAAGGTTGATAGGGTAACTATGTCAAGAGGACGAGATCGGTGTGATGGCTAGGGTTTCTCAGTCTTTCCGCTTTCCTTATGCAGTCAAGTTCCTTCAGACATTGGATCAATCTTCTGTGTCATTTCTAGGGAATGATCTCACTACACACGGGTCTGATAATGGATCTTTTTAATGGTTTGAATACTGGTTTTGGTCTCCTGTGCAGGGTTGAAGACAGAGAATCTGGGCTATCGACAATATCATTTACCATATCATAGACACAGAGTATTTTCTCACCCCTTACATACGCGATGGCATAGAAGGAAGCAAAGGGCATCACGCTCACAAGTTGGAAATGGATCTGTGAAGGATTAAGGCGACTCTAGAGCATAGATCTTATCCATGTCTTCTCTTAGTCAGAAGAGAAATAATGGTCAGATTTGAAGGCAAAAATCTAGCTATAGAAGTGAATATTCCACCTTGAATGCCTCATTTCATAGATCTATTGTTAAATATCCCAGATCTGGAAATTCTCAATCCCCCGAGCACAATAGGTTGTCGAAATTAAGGAGTAGCGTTAGATATGGAGAGTCTACTTCGTATTTTTCTGAATCAAAATTTTTGTCCATCATAGTGGGTGTGTTTGGTCATTTTGCCATTGCTTATGAATTCAATACTACCGCGACAATCCCTCTCACTCTTTGTAATATCACACTTATCCCTTGATTCAACTGAATATATTCATGATTGTTAAGTGCGGGCTCCAGATTTGGGAACTATGGTAGCCTATGAATCCATGCAAAACACAATAATATATGCAAAAAATATGAATCTCAAGCACTATTATGCAGATTCAACAACTTTTGGCCAAAACTAATGGATCTCTTCCATTAGATATTCACAAATTGGACAATAAATTCTGAGATTCAACTTTACTCCAGGGTATTTTTCATAGTAAAATTTTCATCGTGAGAGGGTTATGAATATATATTGCAAAAGGTTCCATGGTTCTGGGGCTCTGCGACACTTTTTGTCACCCCTTGTTTCCCAGATTTCGATGCAAGTACAATGGTAGTATCTAGAATGTTCGTTTTGGTTAGATTGCATTATGTAACTTATATTTCTAGATCCATAAAGTACTAGAAGCCATTGGGAAAATATCAAGTTGATACATAAAGAAACATACACAAATATTTGAACAAAAAATATACACAATCACAAAAATGTGTGAAGGTAGACATCAACTAATGATTGTCTGATCATATTATCTTAACACATAATAATCATTACTCGACACAGTTCGTATATTTTTAGAACACAACATTTAGATGCTGAATATGATGAAAAATGAGACATCTACAAAATTCATGTCATGATGCCAAGAAAGCGCCTAAAAGGAAGAAAAAAATAGGAAAATAACACAAGGGATCGATATTTCCACAACACTTACCTAACGAAGAAGAGGATGATGAAGAAATGGGTCCTCCTAGCAATGAAGAAGCTTAAAATCCACAAGGAAACATAGAAAAGGGAGCGTTAATCATGAATTTTTAGGAACTTGAGCACACACACTGAGGTAGGAGATGATCCCTGTAGCAATGGAGACAGGGGGCTTAAAATGTCATCATGTATCTGAAATTTTTGATTCAGTTAAGGAAGATCCAAGAATGAATGAAGGGACCGAGCTAGCACTTTTAACGACCATTCCTTACAAGGGAGAATAGCGTAAGGTTAAAAGAAGAAATTGAGAAAAGGGTGACATGTTTACCACTATTTTGAAGTTAGATTTTGGTCTCTCTCATCACCAGTTTTGATTGCCATGATTGAATGCATTGCCAACATCTACAACACGTAAGATTTTTCGTGAGGAAAAAAAATATACACATTGAATAGTATAGTGGTGGTGACAAAAAAAAAACTTTGTCACTCATGGTGTCATGGTCAATTATCAAAATACGTGAAATTTTATTAAATTGAACATGGATAGGTTAATGCAAGCATTCAATTCATTTGAAGTGTATCTCTTGTATTGGATACTATGCATTCTTGAAATCATCATAGAAGTTATTTGTATCAAGTTTATTGACAATTTGTTTAGCCACCTTCCATATGGTATATTATAATGAAAGTTTTTTGCATGTTTTGGAATTCATAGACACAGAAACACAAACAAGAGCAAAGACAAACAAGTAAATACATTACATAAAATAAAAACACAAACATTTAAAATCCTATCATCATGAAAAACCCATTTGTAACTAATTATAAATACTTATAAAATAATTTGATTCTCAAATATGCATTCAATAATGATACTTACAAAAAAAATCCATGGTCATTTGCAAAAATAAATGAAATTTTGTTAAACTAAATCTTAATTTTAACATATATAGTTTAATACACATTCAATTAATTGGAAGTGTAGTTCTTGGATATTATATTTTTACTTTGAAAAATCATCACAAGTGTGACTTGTATGAAGTCAATAGACAATCTGGGCAATGACCATGGATAGAACATATTCTAACAATTTGGGAAATGACCATCCATATGGCATATTCTAATGAAATCTTTTCTCGTGTTCTAAAGTTTATACACAAACAAGAGCATAAACAAACAAACACATACATTACATAAAATAAAAACACAAACATTTAGAATTCCATCTTCATAAAGCATCAACATGCAACTAATTATAAAAAATGATTAATTAAAATACAATGTTAATTGAATAGTACTGCTTAGAGAAATTCAAATTCATTCATGATGTTGTGGTCAATTGCAGAAATATTAGATTTTATTAAATTACAATTACAATTTAAATATTAATACTTAAGTCAACTAAGTCAACCAAGCCTAAAAATATTATGAAATAAGTCAACCAAGAGAAATTGGCATGTTACATTCTTTAGAAATTGGCATATTACGTTATTTGAAATTGGCATATTACGTTATTTTTAATGGTGAAGTTAATTCAACCTGCTCAAAATGAGGTGGCACCATCTCTCCAAACGTCTAGAAATGATGGGCATCAAACGGCTAGAAATGATGTGGCATTGTTGCTGCAAATTAGCCGTTGATAGAGTCCCTGAATTACTTTTGCATTCTCTTGTGCTATTCACTTGAATGAAATGTCCTTCCGAGCTGGACCATTTGTATTATCATTTTGATTTTTTCCTTTCTTTTTAACCATTTCAAAAGCTATTTCTAACCGTTTCAAAGGCAGACGATATAAACACATTCTCACACGCCTAGTACCCACTCTCCTCTTGTTGTTCCCTACTCTGCACTGCATTGCCTAGAATTGTTTCTTTATGGATGTTTGTTTGCTTAGCATGCTGGTTTCTTTTGGGGGTGTTTCTGTTATGGTGGGATGCTTTCCGTTCATTTCTTTGATGTTTTTCATTGTTTTTTTTTGCCCTATGCGCTTCATTGCTTGTCTGCCGGATTTTATTTTTGTTGCAGAATCTGAAGCACATTTTTGCTCTCTGTTTTCAGTTTTTGGCTGTGTGATTTTATTTTTGGGGCAGAAGGTGGCGCAGAAGATAGATGTGACTACTTTTAGATTTTAGATTACTCCAGAATACACGTTTTCGCCTGGCATGGAATTGACAATCAGGTATGCTTACAGAGTAGGGGTTGCTTCATGGTTTAATAATTTTTATTTATTAATTGTTTTGAGATTCAGATTTTGGAAAATTGGAAGAGTTTTAATTATTGGCATTGTAGTAGACAGAAACCACCCATAGTAATAGTAATTATTAGTATTGTAAGGGTTCTAATAACTAATTTTCCATTTGGAACCATAAATCCTAATGGGTTGACATTAATTTCAGTAAATTACAGCTATCATTTGCCGGTATTAAAATCTTAATTTGCTGCTCGTTGATGTAAATTTTGTTCATGGTCTCAAGTCATCTCATAAGCACGACCTTGTTCTTTCTATGTCGCTCTCGATCTTTTAACCCTACCCTGTATTATTTAAGGTGTGTCCTTTTTGGGGTCTTCCTGACTTTTTAATTTTGATTGTTCTGTGAACAGATCAAGAATACCTAGTTCTCACTCAACCGCCTGGAATACACGAAGCCCACTAAACATGGTTCAACTCAAGTGCTGGTAGTGATCAAGAATACGTGATTCGCCTGGAAATAACACGACGCCCAGTAAACCTGGTTCAGATCAAGAATAACTGATTCAACTGATTTGCCTGGAAATAAGACGACGCTCAGTAAACCTGGTTCAGCCCACCTGCAGGTAGGTTTCTTTCCTAATTTTTTGGAGTCCATCTTGAATGATACTAATTTGGATCCAATTCAATCCAGCTAAAATCAACCTTCCAATTCAATACGCAGGGTCTCCCTCTATTTTTTATTTTTTCTTAGCAGATAACATAAAGATTATATTTCCTTATTTGTTGGCTACTCTAAAGAAACGTAGTTCTGCCTCTTCATTTTCTGTTTCTTGAATTAAAATAGCTGAATTAAAGAAACCTCCCTTACAGCTACATTACATTTCGTTTCTGTTTCTTGAATTAAAATAGCTGAATTAAAGAAACCTCCATTACAGCTACATTACATTTCGTCAGAGCTGCTATCAAAGTAAAACCCAGTCCATACATCTCAGCTTTATTATTCCGTTTTCCTTCTGGTGTCCTTGGCTTTCTCAGATGCCTCAGTTTCTTCTTAATTCATTTCAGCGGTTGTAATCTCTTTGTCTCCTTGCCATAGATGCCATATCCGTTCCATTATTTTATGTTGCATCGGATCCGTTCCATTGTTTTATGTTTCGTTGTGTGAAGCAGAGCAATACAAACCTCCATTGGTTCCAATTACAATTATAATTAAAGTTCTATTTCCTGAGAGCTCTACTCTCAAAACAAATCCCAATTCTTGTAATTTCAGTCAATATTCCTGAGTTTTTAGTAAGTTTCTAAATATCAACCGTGGAATTTTATACCGCGCAAATTTCAACAAAATATTCCTAACTATTCAGAAAAAAATAGCGAGTGATTTGCAAAGACGTGCTGGATATAACTAGGCATGGAAGGGATTATGAGTCAATCTGCTTAAAAATAATGAATAATTCGCCCCATCTAATCTTTTTGCATACCGACTTTTTTGTTTTTATGTTTTTTTGAAGTTTCTTCTGGGTTTTGATTCCATACATTATCTTTAACTTGACTATTCCTTGATTTTCCATTGCTTTTCTAACTTGACTATTCCTTGATTTTCCATTGCTTTTCAAATCAGATTTAGAATATTTATAAATTAATAAAATAGTAAATATAGTCTTCTCGCTAGAATCAGTACAGAAATTGGAAAATTAGATTAGTAAATAGAATAATTAGATTCTATTTATTAATTATTTTTTCCCATTTTTCTCTTAACCAGTATGTCAAACCACAAGAAGAATAAGGTATAGGGTATTTTCAATTAATGTTCTGGGTATTTAAAGTTGAATATTTTAAAGGCACTTTTCTTTAAGTAGTTATAGATGTAGTTTCTATCTATCCTCTAATCTTTGCTCTTCAAGGAAACTTAATGTGTTCATTTCAGTTTTCATTATGTTAATATATTTAACTATATAATGAGTTAAAACCACAATAGTTTTTATTGATTCCTTTAGTTGGGCTTAATTTATTATCGTAGTTTTATGGATCCGATTAGTGTTCTACTGAGTTCAGATCATTACATTTATTCATTGACTTAGTTTATCTTTGTGAAGGTTTGTGGTTTTCTTTAAATTGGTTTCTTACTTTCACATTTATCTGTTTGTGAATTCTTTTTCTCAATTAAAAATACAGTGGACTTAACCGGTGGCTCTCAAAATCAGTTTTGGATGGGCCATCCAATAAAAAAAATAATTCCTCTAAAAAATTTGTTTTAGATTATTATATTTCTCTAAATACTTTTCAATTATATTTTTACATTTTACAAATATGTTTTTTATTTATATCTTATAACTTAGGTTACATTTAAATTTTTAGATTATTGGATTTCTCTAAATAATGTTAAATTATATTTTTACATTTTACAAATATACTTTTTACTTAAAAATATGTTTTTTATTTATATCTTATAATTTATGTTACATCTTGATTTTCATTAGTACTTTGGTTAAATTCAATATATTTTAAATTGTATATTCATACATTTAATTTATTTTAAATAAATTTTTATTAATAGCATTTAATTTGTTTTGAGTGATCCCTTTATTAATATTGTGTTTAGTTTAATTTAAATTTTAAAATGATTTTCAAATTTAAATATTTAATTTGTTATTTAAGTTTGGCACTATATTTACTATTGGTATGACGTAGTATGATATATTTTTTAATTAAAATAACACAATTTGCAATTTTCTAGAGTAGGTTAGGCTAGAGTAGGCTAGTCTAGGCTAGGTTAGGCTAGGCTAGAGTAGGTTAGGATAGAGTAGGCTAGTCTAGGCTAGGTTAGGCTAGGCTATGTTAGGCAAGGCTAGGCTAGGTTAGGCTATGTTACGCAAGGTTAGTTTAGGCAAGTTTAGCTTAGGTGAGGCTACTTTAGGTTAGTGAAAGCTAGGCTGAACTAAGTTAGGTTAGGTTAGGTTAGATTGGGCTAGGCTAGGCTAGGTTAGGTTAGTCTAGGCTAGGTTAGGTTAGGCTAGCCTAGTCTAGGTTAGGCGAGGTTAGGTTAGATTAGTTTACGTTAGCTTAGTTGAGGCTAGATTAGGCTAGGTTGGAATGTTAGTTTAGGTTAGGCTAGGTTACACTATGCTAGAGTAGGGTAGGTTAGGCTATAGTTGGCTAGGTTAGAGTAGGTTAGGCTAGCTTGTGCTAGAGTAGGTTAGGCTAGGTTTTTGCTAGGCTAGAGTAGGTTAGGCTAGAGTAGGCTACTGTAGGCTAGAGTAGCTTAGGGTAGAGTAGGGTAGGTTAGGCTATAGTAGGGTAGGCTAGAGTAGGTTAGGCTAGAGTAGGCTAGCTTAGGTTAGGCTAGAGTAGGCTAGGGTAGGGTAGGTTATGGTAGGCTAGGCGAGGTTGGGCTAAGGCTAGGCTAGGTTAGGCAAGGCTAGGTTAGGCTATGTTAGACAAGGTTAGGTTAAGCGAGTTTAGGTTAGGAAAGGCTAGGTTAGATTAGGCAAGGCTATGCTAGTCTAGGTTAGGCGAGGTAAGGTTAGATTAGGTTACATTAGTTTAGGTGATGTTAGGTTAGGCTATAGTAGGCTCATTTAGGCTGGGCTATGCTACAATTGGTAGGTTAGTTTAGGTTAGTCTAGGTTAGATTATGCTAGAGTAGGGTAGGTTAAGCTAGGTTAGGCAAGGTTAGGTTAGGCAAGTTTAGGTTAGGAAAGGCTAGGTTAGGTTAGGCAAGGCTACGCTAGTCTAGGTTAGGCAAGGGTAGGTTAGATTAGGTTACATTAGCTTAGGTGAGGCTAGGTTAGGCTAGATTAGGCTCAAGTAGGTTGGGCTATGCTACAATTGGTAGGTTAGTTTAGGCTAGTGTAGGTTAGACTATGCTGTAGTAGGTTAGGTTAGGCTATAGTAGACTAGGCTAGAGCACGTTAGGTTAGACCATGCTAGAGTATGTTAGGTTAGGCTATAGTAGACTAGGTTAGAGCACGATAGGCTAGCTTGTGCTAGAGTAGGTTAGGCTATAGTAGGGTAGGTTAGGCTATAGTAGACTAGGCTAGAGTAGGTTGGCTAGCTTGTCCTAGAGTAGGTTAGGCTAGGTTAGGCTAGGCTAGAGTAGTTTAGGTTATAGTAGAGTAGGGTAGGTTATGCTAGTTTAGGCTAGGTTAGGCTAGGCTATAGTAGGTTAGGCTACAGTAGGCTGGTGTATGCTAGAGTAGGTTAGGCTATACTAGGGTAGGTTAGGCTATAGTAGGATAGGCTAGAGTAGGCTAGGTTAGGTTAGGCTAGAGTAGGGTAGGGTAAGGTAGGTTAGGCTATGCTAGGCTAGGCTAGGTTAGGAAATGATAGGTTAGGCTAGTTTAGGTAAGGTTAGGTTAGGAAAGTTTAGGATAGGCAAGGATAGGATAGTCTAAGTTAGGTTAGGTTAGTTTAGGTTAGGTTAGGTTAGACTAGGTTACGCTAGGTTAGGTTAAGCTAGCCTAGTCTAGGTTATGCAAGGTTAGCTTAGGCTAGCCTAGTATAGGTTAGGCGAGGTTAGGTTAGATTAGGTTACACTAGCTTAGGTGAGGCTAGCTTAGGCTAGGTGAGGCTAGAGTAGGCTCAAGTAGGCTAGGCTATGCTAAAGTTGGTAGGATAGTTTAGGTTAGGCTAAGTTCAACTCTACTAGAGTAGGTTAGGTTAGATTAGGTTAGTCTAGTTTAGGCCATGCTAGAGTAGGTTAGGGTAGGTTAGGCTAGAGGAGGCTAGGCTAGAGGAGAGTAGGGTAGGCTAGACTAGTCTAGGCTAGGCTAGGCTAGAGTAAGCTAGGCTAACTTAGTCTTGGCAAGTGTAGGTTTATCTAGAGTAGACTAGGCTATGATACGTTAGGCTTGGCTAGGTTAGAGTAGGCTAGAGTAGCCTAGGTTATGATAGGATAGAGTGGGATATGCTAGGATAAGGTAGGCTAAAGTAGGATAAGCTAGGATGTAGTAGGCTAGGCTAGGGTAGGCTAGGTTAGCCTAGGTTAGAGTAGGCTTGGCTATGCTAGGGTAGAATAGTCTAGGCTAAGGTAGGATAGGATAGTTAGGCTAGGTTAAGCTAGGCTAGAGTAGGTTAGGCTATGCTAGATTAGGCTAGGCTAGGTAAAATTAGGCTAGGGTCTGGGCTAGTCTAGGATTGGGTAGGCTAGGCTAGAGTAGATTAGGCTAGATTATGGTAGGTTAGAGTTGGTGGATAGGCTAGGCTAGGCTAGAGTAGGCTAGGCTAGCCTAGACTAGCCTAACATAAGCCAGGCTATGCTAGGTAGGGATAGGCAAAGCTAGAATAGGGTATGTCATGCTAGGCTAGAGTAGGTCAGGTAAGATTAGGATAGGGTAGGTTAGGTTAGGTTAGGCTAGAGTAGGTTAGCCTATGCTGGATTAGGCTAGGCTAGAGTAGTTTAGGGTAGAGTAGAGTAGGGTAGGTTAGGCTAGAGTAGGCTAGACTAGAATAGGCTACAGTAGGTTAGGCTACACCTGAGTAGGCTAGACTATGCTAGTTTAAGCTAGAGTAGGTTAGGCTAGGTTAGGCCAAAGTAGTTTAAGATAGGTTAGGCTAGGCAAGGGTAGTTTAAGCTAGAGTAGAGTAGGGTAGGATAGTCTAGTTTAGGCTAGGTAGGTCTAGGCTAGAGTAGGTTAAGCTAGAGAAGGCTAGGGTATGCTAGAGTAGGTTAGGCTAGAGTAGAGTGTGTTTGGCTATAGTAGGTTAGAGGCGGTTATGCCGGAGTATGCTAGAGTAATAAGTTGGGCTAAAGTAGGCTAGAGTAGGTCAACCTACACTATGCTAGAGTAGGTTAGGCTATAGTAGGTTAGGCTAGGTTAGGTTAGGCTAACATAGGCTAGGTTAGGCTAGGTTAGTGTAGGCTAAGCTAGGCTAGGTTAGGTTAGGTTAGGCTAGGTTAGCTTAGTCTAGGCTAGGTTACGCTAAGGTAGGGTAGGCTAGACTAGGTTAGGCGAAGCTAGTGTATATTAGGCTAGGGTAGATTAGGTTAGGCTAGGTTAGGCTACACTAGACTAGGCTAGGTTAGACTAGGCTAGGTTAGAGTATATTAGGCTAGGCGAAAGTAGACTAGGCTAGCTTAGGCTAGGATAGGTTAGATTAGACTAGGCTAGGTTAGGCTATGCTAGGATAGGTTAGGTTAGGTTACGTTAGAGTAGGATAGGTTAGATTAGGTTAGGCTATATTAGGCTAAGTTAGGCTAGGCTAGGCTAGAGTAGGCTTCTGTAGGCTCGACTAGAGTTAACTAAGCTCAGTTAGAGTAGGCTAGGCTAGGCTAGTTTAGGCTAAGATAGAGTAGGTCAGGCTAGAGTAGGTTAGGATAGGTTATGCTAGGATAGAGTAGTTTAGAGTGGGTTAGCTACCTTAGGCTAGGATAAAGTAGGTTAAGATACAATAGGCTAGAGTAGGTTAAGATACAGTAGGCTAGAGTAGGTTACGCTAGGCTAGGTTAGGCTAGGCTAGTTAAGGCTAGGCTAAAGTAGGTAAGGCTAGGTTAGGCTAAGCTAGAGTAGTTTAGGCTATAGTAGAGTAGGGTAGGTTATGCTAGTTTAGGCTAGGGTAGAGTAGGTTAGGCTAGAGTGGGCTAGTGTAGGCAAGACTAGGTTAGGGTAGAGTATGGTGGGTTAGGCTATAGTAGGCTAGGCTAGAGTAGGTTAGGCTAGCTTAGGCTAGGGTAGGTTAGTCTAGGTTAAGCTAGGCTAGAGTGGGTTAGGCTACAATAGAGTAGGGTAGCTTATGCTAGTTCAAGCTTGGTTAGGCTACGCTAGAGTAGGTTAGGCTATAGTAGGCTAGTGTAGGCTAGACTAGGATAGGGTAGAGTAGGGTAGGCTAGGCTCTAGTAGGCTAGGCTAGAGTGGGTTAGGCGAGGTTAGGCTAGGCTATAGTAGTTTAGGCTAGAGTAGAGTAGGGTAGAATATGCTAGTTTAGGCTAGGTTAGGATAGGCTAGATTAGGTTAGGCTAGAGTAGGCTAGTGTAGGCTAGATGATATTAGGGTAGAGTAGTGTAGGTTAGCTTATAGTAGGCTAGGCTAGAGTAGGTTAGTCTAGAGTAGGCTAGTCTAGGCTAGGTTAGGCTAGGCTAGGCTAGGCTAGTCTAGGCAAGGCTAGTCTAGGCAGGCTAGGCTAGGTTAGGCTATGTTAGGCAAGGTTAGGTTAGGCAAGTTTAGGTTAGGTGAGGTTAGTTTAGGTTAGGGAAAGCTAGGCTGGTCTAAGTTAGGTTAGGTTAGGTTACACTGGGCTAGGCTAGGTTAGGCTAGCCTAGCCTAGTCTAGGTTAGGCAAGGTTAGGTTAGGTTAGCCTAGTCTAGGTTAGGCGAGGTTAGGTTAGATTAGTTTACATTAGATTAGGTGAGGCTAGATTAGGCTAGGTCGGTAGGTTAGTTTAGGTTAGGCTAGATTACACTATGCTAGAGTAGGGTAGGTTAGGCCATAGTTGGTTAGGTTAGAGTAGGTTAGGCTAGCTTGTGCTAGAGTAGGTTAGGCTAGGTTAGGCTAGGCTAGAGTAGGTTAGGCAATAGTAGGCTAGTGTAGGCTAGAGTAGGTTAGG
>APFE031734201.1:0-10369 GCA_000404065.3 Pinus taeda | reverse complement strand
TATATTCAATTTGGATTTCTAAATTAAACATAAAGAATCACAAGGTGTTGTAAAATCATTTTTTTTTCACTGAGAGCACTACATTAAAACCTATTCTAAAGATATAAAAAAATAAAAAATGTAGTGTTGATGGTTAGTACATGTTTCTTATGTAATTATTAGCAAAAGTTATTGTAACTAAGATAAAAATAATACTATTACCATGTAAAAAATTGTTTATATTTATAATGGTTTTTTAACATATTTTTCTAGATTTATTATATTGAGCTGCAAACTTATTTTTATACCTGCTATGTTAAATGAACTTTTATATTTATCATTTTATGTTCTAAAATTTTATAGAACTAAAGTTGTTATACACATTATTGTTTTAATGTATGAAGCATGCATCTATGTTTTCATTATATAAAATACATATCTAAACTTCATAACATATCATCCATGTATATTTTTATACTTGCTATGTTAAATGAACTTTTATATTTATCATTTTATGTTTTAAAAGTTTATAAAACTAAGTTGTTATACACATTATTTTTTTAATGTATGAAGCATGCATCTATGTTTCCATTATATAAAACACATATCTAAGTGCATGATATGATGGTGGACGCTGTTGGTTGCCACGCTCCCCACCAGGTTTCGATTCCGATGCTGCGCAGCAGCGTATTTGATTTAATGTTGTCCTGTCGTACAGACGTATATGATGTAATATGATTGTAACATGTAGCTTTTCAGCGGGGTCCTTCCCCGCGTGAAAAAAAAAAAAAAAAAAAAAAAAAAAAAAAAAAAAAAAAAAAAAAAAAAAAAGAAGTAATTTATCATTTTTAATTTGTTAAGTAATTTTTTTTAATTTACACTATCATATCCCAAAAAACATATGTTAAAGAATATAAAATCAGATTTAATTATAATAGGATACAATATCTATTAATTTATTAATTAAAATAAAAGTAAATGTTTAATTATTTATAATGAATTAATAAATAAATATTAATATTTTATTAAAATTTATAAATAATAATTAATAAAAAAATATTAACATTTATAAATAATAAAAATAACAAAAACCTGGGGAAACACAAGCAAATGATAAATAAGAATGATCTATATTCAAATTTTAAGATTAAATAAATTATTACATAAACTACTAATTTAATTATTTGTGAGCTGATCTTTTAGCAAATAAACACCAACCCTCCTTTTCCCTCCAAAAGGAGGGTGATTCAATCACTATCACCATTGTTACATTAAATCGATAATATATTTGATAATTGTTTTGAAACAAAATTTATCTAGTTAAAAAATAATACAGGTAGCTAATCACCTCCTCAACAACGAATTAGAAATTAATATCAAGATCGACCTTGGTAATCCAAATACAGATTTTCTAGTACGAACTTCTCATTTTAGTGTCATGAATAAAGAAAATTGGACATAAATGTGAGAAACAATAGATTTTTGTATTTTTTAAAATTTCATAAATGTCAATTTTTTTTTTTTTTTTTTAATTTCATAAATGTCAAAAATATCCCGCAGTGTAGATGGTTTAATTTAGCTAAGTGCCTCCACTGGAAGCCACATCGTGCAATTAAAAATTAATGTTGATCTGCGTTGGTGATATAAAGTAGTTTTTTAGGTAGATATATTATATATTTTGCGAGTTGTTTTTTATGTGTTTTTGTGGTTTTTTCTGATCTAATTCTTCTAAAATCTGGTAGGAATTTATTGAAATCACAAGTTTGAAGAGTAACCCTTGCACAATTGAAGTGCCTTAGGGGTTTTTGAGAGTACTAAATCCATATACACTCAAAAATCAGTGTAAATAACACAAATCAAGATTTCACCTGAATTTTTTCGCTAAAGACAACTCCCATACTTGATATACCGCAACATCATTTAGGAAATGACATTCACTCTTAACGACGATGAAAGATGCCTTTATTATCGGCTTCTAGGAAAACTTTGCCAAGTGAGGTACGACAGCGTGAGGGCCAAAAGCAAAGTGCATTTAATTGGCCAGAGTTATTCAACTTGTTGTGTGGCAATTAATATGCAGGAGCTGTCGTTTGGCACCAGAAAGTCCTCCCATACTTGATATACCGCAACATCGTTTAGGAAATGACATTCACTCTTAACGATGATGAAAGATGCCTTTATTCTCGGCTTCTAGGAAAACTTTGCCAAGTGAGGTATGAGAGCATGAGGGCCAGAAGCAAAGTGCATTTAATTGACTAGAGTTATTCAACTTGTGGTGAAATTACTATGTAGGCGTTGTCGTTCAATAATCTATTTACTTAAATTAAATTTAATGGTGGGTATATATAGTCACTGCCAATTAAATGTCTCACAATAAATTGGATAAGTGTTGTTCATTTAATTTGAGACTATAAATTAAATTAATAAAGTAAGACGAGTGACTTTTTGGAAGCTTTTCTGTTCTAATTTCTCTAAAATCCAGCATAAATTTATTGAATAACAAGTTTGATGGGTAACCCCTACACAATCCAAGTGCCCTAAGGGTTTTTCAAGGTGTTGAATCCATATATACAGTGAAAAAACCAATTTAAATAACAAAAATCAAGATTTCACCTCAATTTTTTCGTCGGATTCCAGCACCAGAAAGTCCAAAAAATCACACTTAAAACAACTCCTTAAATATTTAGACAAATAACATATCAAAAGTTTTTCAAAATTTTCTATTTTTCAATTAAATATTTATTTCTTAAAAATTATGAATTATTATTATCAAAAATAAATAAATATTCCAGAAAATTTATAACCACTTGCATATTAGAATCATACATATCTATGAATAGATAGTACTACTTCAAATTTTTCATTTTTTATTCTAATTAAAGTTGAATATTCCAATCTAAAACCATTATAAAAGATATATTATTCCATTGTGTTCACGCCAATAAAAAAAAAAGTTAGAATAAATTTTTACTAAAATATAAAATTTTATATTTTTATTTTAAAACTTAGAACTTAATTAAATAATTCTTAACAACCATATTAATGAAAACAAAACTATATTGAATTTTACTTTTATAGGTATTACATTATTTTAATATAATTGGATATATAAAAAAGATAAAATTAAAAACATAATTTTATGTATTTTCTAAAAAAAAACTTATTTTTAAAAACATATTTTTATGTATTTTCTTAAAAAAAAAATATTGATTTTATGTTGTTTTCACATATATGAATGAAACGTCTGCTAAGGTCGGTAACATTGGGAATGATGAAGGTGTTGAATATGATTATGTTGAATCGGTTCAAGAGGCACTTGCACTAAGGGCATAGAAAGGAGCCCCGCGGAATCTAGGTCTGACTCCAAGTTTTTTTTGTCTTCAAAGGCACTGCAATGTGCACAATTCACATTTTCACTAATCTTGTTTGTTTAGATGGTGATACAAAAATAAATATATTATAGAATTTTGAGACTCTGTTCACCAATTTGGCATTTGAACTTAGAACCTTGTTTTTTCAGAGGGAAGATTTTTTTATGTAGATTTTTCTTGTAGATTCACAAACTTATGCAATTTACTAAAGTATAAGATAAGAATCTACTTCTTTTCAAGTAGCGGAAACCAATAGATAAATGAAAAACAATATGAACAAGAAGAAGATAAATTAATAGCATATAACACAAGATGTATATGGGGAAAACCATTACTTAAAACCCCGTTATTTGTATTGCACTTATTAGAAATATGAGTTAAGATTCAAAGCTTGTTCTCACTAGAACAATTCCGCACAAGTGTGCTCAACTCTCACAGCTCATAAGCAAGCTCTTGGCCAACACTTAGCCAATTTTGCTGCTCTCCAAGCCCCTATTTCCTTGCGTAATTCCTAGGATGAATAGCTTGTATTTAAAGGGAATTCATGCTTCCAAAACTGCGCAATCCAAACAAAGATCCTTTGATTGCATGCATGATGTTTACAACTCAGTAAATCACGCAATTGATAGTACGCTCTCCCTGCACTCTAGTCTCAGTTGGGTCTTTCTCATAATCGACATGCATGCATTTTTGATGAGGGAATCTTCACTTAACTAGAGTGTCACTTGTGGATGCGCTAATGCACCAACTGATTGTTAACTCTATTAATTCCACAAATAGTTTGGAACTAATTTAACTGAACATAACTCAATGAACTGAGTTATCTAATTTAAAACTCAATTTAAACTCATACTGGACCCCTAAAACTTAGGGAGAACATATACATGACTACAGAAACACTTTCAACTCAAAATTCCTAAGCTAATTAAGTTAATTAAATTTAATTAACTATTACAAATTGCTGTGAGAATATAATTCGATTTCAATCCTCAGTTTAATTCAAGGACAAATTAAACTATAATTTATTGTTGGCATTTCTCAACAATCCCTCTCAACAAAAAAGGGATTATCAGCTACTCCAATCTTGTCTCTGTGAAACTTGAAATTACATCTTGACAATGCTTTTGTCAAAATTGCAGTGTCTTGCTCCTTCGTGGGAATGTACTCTAACAACATAACCCACCTCAATACACAATCTATGAGATGATAATATCAGATATCAATATGCTCGGACAAATCATGAAAAACTGGATTTTCAGAGAGTTTGATACAACTTCGATTATCATAGTAAATCACAGTTGGATCCATCTGTTAACCAAACAACCCAACCAGGATCTTCCTCATCTAGATGACCTCACATGCTACCTGACTTGCAGGCATGTACTCAACCTTTTCCGAACTGAGTGTAACCGATCTCTATTTCATGTTGTACCAAGAAACTGTCACTGACCCAATACTAAAGATCCCTCCTAATGTGTTATTTCGGTCAGATGGATTCCCTGCCCAATCTCCATTGGTGAAGCCTTGAAGCTTCAATCCCTCTATCCATTTGTGCCATAATCCATACTGAGAAGTGCCTCTGAGGTATCTCAACACATGCTTTGTTGCCTTCCAATACAACTTGGTACACCTAACCATCGCTTGACTAAGTTGGTTAACTACATAGTACATATCCAGTGGTGTGTTCACCTATAAATAGTAGCTTCCACTACTTCCCTTGAAGTAGCATCCTCCTTCCTCCAGTTACTTGCTAGAGGAGTCTCCATGGGTTTATTGCTCTCCATGTGGAATCTCCTGAGTATCTCATTGACATACTTGCCCTGAGACACAAATAACTCCCCATCTCCCTACCTCCCTACCAAGAAGGTAATGCATGAGCCCCATGTCCTTCACCTCAAACTCTTTTGCAAGGTCCTCCTTTCAAGACTTAATCAACTAATCATCACCTATTAATATGAGATCATCAACATAAAGTACAATGATCAACAATTTACCTTCCACTGCTATGTGGTATAGGTTCGCATCCACTTCACTCTTCGTGAAGCCCAACCTAGTGAAGTAGCTATCTATCTTGTTGTATCAAGCACGAGGTGCTTGCTTCAACCTATACAACGTTCTCTTGAGTCGGCACACATGTGACTCACGGTCAAAGGTCTCAAAACCTTCAGGCTCCTCTATGTACACCTCTTTCTCAATCATGCCATTAAGAAAGGTTGTCTTCACATCCGTATGATGTATCTTCCAACACATCTGTGCTAATAGTGTAAATGTAGAACTGGTTGACGAGTACCTTGCAACAAGAGCAAAGGTCTCATCATAGTCAATCCCCTCTACTTGTGAAAAGCCATGGGCCACAAATCTAGCCTTATGGTTCTCCACACTGCCATTTGCAACTTGATTTATTATGTAAAGCTAACGGGAGCTCACCACTGACTTGTCCTCCGGTCTCAGGACCACATTCCAAACATTGTTACAAACTGTAAAGGCATACTCCTCCACCATTGCCTCAACCCAAATTGGCTGCTGCATTGCTTCCTTAATGGAAGATGGCTCTGTCACAACACATTCACCCATTAGAGCAATGTATCCAGTGTACCTCTCAGGTGACCTCCTCTATCTACATTGAGAAGTGGGTGCTCCCACATTCTCCCATGCATCATCCAACAATATGTCAGCCTCTCTGGTGCACTTTCTTCCCTCTCTAGAAGACTCTGCCTGAGTGGATGTCTACACTCTTGAATCCTCCGCATGTGGCTGCTCCACATGAATCTGAGGCTCCTCAACCTTAGGAGCTAAAATATCCTCATTTGCATGTAGTTGAAGCTCCCTCTCAAGGGAAACTCGCATGGCCTTCTCATCGAATCTGACATCCCTGCAAACCATTGTCATCCCGCTGGTCGGCAAATAAACCCAATAGTTGTGAGGTGTATCAGTGTACTCCACAAATATCTCCAAATCTGTTGTTGGCTCAAGCTTCTTCCATGCATCTCTGGTAACATGGCAATATACCGATGACCCAAAAATCTTGAAGTGACCAACATCTAGCCTCTTACCAGAATAAGCCTCCTCTGGTGTCTTCATCTCAAGTATCCGATGTAGGCTACGATTCTAAACATAAATTGTTGTGTTGCATGCCTCATCCCACAAGTGTAGTGGTAAGCCCTTATCATGCAACATCGCCCTCACTGCCCCTACTATGCTTTTGTTCTTCCTCTTAGCCACCCCATTCTTCTGAGGGTTGCAGGGTGCCATCAACTCCTGTTTAATCCCTTCCACTGCACAAAAGTTCTTAAACTCGTTTGAGACATACTCACCACCATTATCACTATGTAAATTTTTAACTTTCTTGCCTGAGTCTTTCTCCACCAATGCCTTGAACTCACAAAACTTTGTGAATGTTTGATCCTTTTTCTGCATGAAAAATATCCAACATTTTCAAGAAAAGTCATCAACAAATATAACATAATACCCTGCTGTAGATGCTGTCGAGAATGGTCCACACACATCTAAATGGACTCGCTCAATAATAGCCTCTGCTCAACTGTCGTTGTCGTGAAAGGAAGACTTGGTGTATTTTCCCAAAGTACACCCCTTGCATGTATCAACTTGCTCAAGCGTACCTTTGGGAAGATCGGTAGAGATCTACTACAATATCTTCAAATTCCCATGATGGAAGTGGCCTAATCACCTATGACACAACTCGCCAACATCACAAATCTGCACCCTTTTTGCCTTTGTGCTCAAAGAAGCACACTCCTCTATCTCCAACTTATAGAGATTCTTCACCCGAATCCATATCTTCTTTACTTGGTCAGTGGCTATGTGTCCAAGGAATGCCTTTCCTTTCGAGAAGATCACATCATAGCCTCTATCCTCAAGCATGGAAACCGATACTAAGTTCTTCTTCAGCCTAGGCACATACATAACATTCTTCAAGGTGAGTGGAGCTCCATGCCCCTCTGAAAAGTAATCGTGTCCAATCTAGTGACACTATACTTCTCGTCATCACCCATCTCGATATGCATCTGGAGATCTTTCTCCTCCAAGGCACTGAATAACTCTTTGTTTCCAGTCATGTGGAATGAAGATCCACTGTCTAATTACCATACACTTCCCATCATTGATGACATCATGCATTCAATGAGGGAAAATTCCAATTCAAATTTAGAGGCCAAAGCCTCACTCGTCGCTCCTCCTGAGGACTTCTTCTTTGACTTCTTGAGTGGACAATTTGTAATGAAATGGCCCCGCTCATGACAATGAAATCACTTATCTTTCATCATGTCTTTCTTCTTACTTCCATGATAAGAATCCAGGAATGGGAAACTTTCCCTTCCCCTTCTTCGTCTTACTCGCTAAGGCACAATTCTCTTCATCATTAGTCTTTTATGAAGAGCCATCGCTGGTGTTCCTCCTGATCTCCTCCTACATCAAATTCGACCATTGTCATTCATAATCTGGTAACTTCACCCGACCATTGACAAAGCTTGATAACTATGCCAATTCTAGGATTCCTAAAGAGCAAGACTCACCATATCATCATCGGCAACTGTGATTACAACGCTTCCAAGTTCATCATGACACTGAGTGAACTTAGTCAAGTATTTTGGAATCGTCTCGCCTTTCTCCATTTTGATTTTTCGAAGTTTTTTCTTCAGTGACAATTTCCTTTGGTCACTGTTGTTATGATATAAGTTTATCAATGTTTTCCACATAGCATACAAAGTTTCCTTGCCATGGAGACTCGAGGCAATGTGGTCTCGAACTCCCTCAAGGATTATCCACCTCGCCTTCGCCACACACTTCTTCCATTCGGCCAAATTCTATGCATGTGATGTTGTTGGCTTAGGAATTTCTTGATCAACGAATTCCTTCAAGCCATTATCCTCTAGCACAGCCTCCATTTTTTCCCTCCAGACTACAAAATTTGAGATGCCTAAGGCATACTCGAGCCGCAAACCGTAGAACGCCATCTGTCGATCCTAAAGTATATATTGCAAATTAGAATTTCACCTGTAACCCTGAATTTAAAACTTCAAAATATCCTCTCGTATATTGTCTTTAGCTGCGATACCATGTAGAATTTTCCTGTAGATTCACAAGCTCATGCAATTTACTTCTACTTCTACTTTCAACCAATGGAAGCCAATAGATCGATGAAAAATAATATGAAGAAAAAGAAGATAAATCATGGCACATAACAGAAGATGTATCTGGGGAAGCCACTGCTCAAAACCCCACTATTTGTATTGCATATATCAGAAATATGAGTGAAGATACAAAGTTTTTTCTCACTAGAATGATTCCGCACAAGTATGCTCAACTATCACAACTCACAAGCAAGCTCTTTGCCAACACTTAGCCAATTCTGCAACTGTCCAAGCCCCTATTTCCTTGGGTAATTCCTAAGATGAATAACCTGTATTTAAAGGGAATTCATGCTTCCAAAACTATGCAATCCAAACGTAGGTCCTTCTTTGATGGCATGCATGATATTTACAACTCAGCAAATCACACAACTGATAGTACACTCTCCCTGCACTTTAGTCTCAACTGGATCTTTCTCAGAATTGACATGCATTAGTTGCTGACGAGGGAATCTTCAGTTAACTAGAGTGGCACTTGTGGATGCACTAGTGCACCAACTAACTGTTAACTTTCTATTAGTTCCACAAACAGTTTGGAACTAATTTAACTAAACATAACATAGTTAACTGAGTTATCTAATTTACAACTCAATTTAAACTCATATTGGACCCCTAAAACTTAGGGAGAACATATACATGACTACAAAAAGACTTCCAACTCGAAATTCCTAAGCTAATTAAGTTAAATAAACTTAATTAAATATTTACAAGTTGTTATGAGAATATAATTCGATTTTAATTCTCAGTTTAATTCAAAGACAAATTAAATTGGAATTTCTTATTTCCATTTCTCAACACTCTGATCATTAGCCCCAATTCTGCTCTCAACATCACAGTGTGACAAAAATAAAAGAGGGGTAGTTGACACTTCCGGGGACGACCCAAAGTCAAATCTATCTATTTTGCTGATTTTTCCTCCCTCATGGACATCCCCATTAGATCCACATATGAACCTCAAGCCCTTAGAGAAAAATCACCTGCTCTCCAGGAAACATGACACTCTGCCTCTCTCTGAACCTACGGGGATTGGGGGACTCGCTGAAATTCTTATACCTGAAATTTTCACCTCTGTGAACCCTCTTCTCATTTTGCGGCAAGAATCCATGAATAATGCACAAAAGGTTTTAGAATACTTTAGAAAGATGTTGTCAGATTGTGATATGGTGGTTATTGACTCCATTGGCCTCTTGGGGGTTATGGCACCCTTATGGAATCCACGATGGGATCAATTTCGAGCATAATTCTATTTTTCTAGTATCCTCCTACCCAATCGACTCAGGGGTATACTTGGATGACTATGCTTTCTTAACTTGTATGCTCCATAGAGGGATAGGAATAATTTTTCGAACATAATGGAAGCCTCTGATCTCCTAAAAATTGAATCCCTCATTATGCTAAGAGATTTCAATGCCACCATTTCGTTGGATGAATGCTAAGGCATAGTTCAAAGGAGAGATCCATTGGCGATGGACTAAATTCCATTTTTTGTGACAATAATTTGTTGGAAATCTGACCCAAGATTATGGTTCCCACCTAGCACAACGACAAAGCTACCAATCAACACGTTTCCAAACGGTTGGACATATTTTTGATTAATGAAGAACTCATGGAAAAATTGGGATACATACAATCGGAAGTCCATAAAACTTACATTTTTTACCATTTGTCCATCACTCTACTATGGAGAAGAGAGGATGTGTGACTGGGAATGCCCTGTAAATTCAATTGGGTGTGGCTTGAAGATGATGAATAGAACTGTTAGGATATTCCGACACATAGGAAATAGTTAAGTTCAACTTGGTCTAGTATAGAGTTAGGTAAAGTGTGTTTCTTTACTGTTGTACATTTTGTAACTTACAATCCGACGGTCAC
>APFE031734196.1:519-12649 GCA_000404065.3 Pinus taeda | reverse complement strand
AATAGGGCCTCTAGCTGAACGGTCAGTTGAAACATCGAGCGAGGGTGCGGTAGGGTGTTCATTTGAGAAATCGTTTGAGGGTACGACACGGTGTCCAAGCGAACAACGAGTCGGGCGAGGGTGCGGTAGGGTGTCCGGTTGAACGTTAGGCGAAGGCGCAGTAGGGCGTTTGATTGAACAACAGGTTGAATGGAGGGCACGACAAGGCGTTCAGGTGAATGATACGTTCAGGGAGAAATGTGCGACGGTGAATGGTGAACAAAGGGCAAGTTAGTGAAACATGCCCGGGTCGAACGAAACAAAGAATCATGCGACGGTGGAAGGCGTTAACGAACATCCAAGCCATGCACGAGGCGAATGAGCTGAACGACAGTTCACGGGACATTGCCCAAGGTTGAGCAAGTCTGCACGACACGTGTAGGAAGTGAATTTGTATATGTGTAAAGGTGAAATTTGGTGTTTCCCTTAGATGTAAGCTTATATGTAATTATGAATATTAACATTATTGATACGGGCAGACTCATAATTGCAGGGAGTTTCCCTTCCCATGATAATCTGCTATGCACTTGAATGGTAATAATGTTAATATGATAAATTATATATGAATGTTTCCACTGTGTTTTAAAGATGAATATGCTTAGCCGTTGAAAAATAAACTAAGTATCGAAAGTATGTGTATTCCACGATCGTTAGTATTGTTAAGAAGAAAAGGGTCAGTGGTGATGCACCTCCTATAATGCAGTTGGAAGAGTATAGCCAGTGTACGGGCGTGACATCGGGTGTGCAACTCGAGTGTGACACCACATTACGAGGGCCGAGGTAGTGGTACGCTCAGGGGTGGATGGAGATATGCACGGAGGATAGAGGACAAAGTATAAATCATTTCCTTTTTTTCTATTTATTTACAAAATTGCATGCAAGAGAGACAAGCACTAATCAAGGAGAAGGGGAATCGACAAAGGCGAGGAAATGTGAGGGTTGATAGAGTTGGGAGGCAATTGCACGGTAGAAAAACTAACACATAAATGGTGAGGAAGAAGACTATACGATTAGGGGTTGAGAAACCCACGAAGAAGGCCACACATCATGGCTCTCATACCGTGTTAGGCACACATGAATGTCAACAGTCATGAATGATAGAAGAGTGAGTTACTCTTCTTATTAACATAGATGTACTTATGAATTCAATTGTCACTTGGACTCCCTTTGACCGTTCACCTCCTACACCTTAATCCTTAGTGGATTAGGTGTCCAAAAATAACAATATATATATTAGATTAAATTTTTATGAACATACATCTTCTTCTTTACAATTTCAAACTTAACTAATCTTTATTCATTAAGTAACTATTAATTTTCTATTATCATTTGTAAATAATTCACACGATAATTCATATTCTTCATTAAATGATTTCATAACTGCTTTTTGTTATAAATTTATAAATTTTCTTTTTACTTTATATTATGGATTATATAGCTCATACATGTCATCTATTAATGTATTATCATTTTTATATACATGGCAAAACGTCCCATATTATGTATTGAATTGGTGAATTATTTGGCCACAAATTTTTATGTTTAACTAGCCACAAATATTTGGTGACAAATGTTTTCATCCAATTACCCACAAAACGTGAAAAGATAACTCCTACTTTAACATTAAATAAATTATTGATAAAATATTTTGATTTTGAAATGAATTATGGTTTGTGTACTTATAAATGGTATTGTAACTAAGTCTTTTTAGAAGTCAATAATATCCACCATAAAATACTAGGAGTATGCATGGCTAAGAATATTTTTATAGTCTAACTATTAAATTTTTATGTGCTTAGTAAATTTAAATTTAAATTAGCAGTTGAACAATCATATTTTAATTTTTATGCTTATATTATATATACAGAATGGTTTTCTTTTAATCTAATCAAATGTTCTTTATTTTATTAATAAAATAAATTACAAATGTTTATTACTCATTGAATTTTAATTATTTTTATTACTTTTAAATTTTTATTATTTAATTGACTCATCATTTAGAATATTACAAGTTATTCAAAGAAAGTCTATTAAAAGTTTAATAATATTTATAGTGAAATTGTAGGTGCGCGATATTGTTGTTTACCTAATAATTGTTATATTATTTTAACACCACCTAGCAAGAGCTATAGGGAACAAATCTCAAAGTTGAAAAAAAATTTACATGTCAATAAATTTAATCCCTTTTAGTACTTGATAAATATGTGATTAAAATAGATCCACAATCTTAATTTTTCATTGTTTGAATTGTATTTTTGAATAATTTATGGTTATTAATATTTTATATTAAAAATTGAATTATTTACATTAGTTTGAATTATTTTGGCTTAGTCTAATGATGAGTAGAAGTTGCCTTGAAAGTTATGGAAATTCCTGTCATATTTAAAAAAAATGCCTCAAAGATTTTTGTAAAGCCAAGTTAGTTGTTAAACTTCAAATTTTTAGGTGTCATAACCGTTTTTGATGGTGTTGAATCCATTTCCACCATTAAAAACAATATTCAAACACTATTCAAGCCACTTTTGATTGTCCTTGCAATTCCTCCCTCTTTAGACCACTCTATTACTTTTTCCTTTTGAGCATTTAAATATTTTACCAAGGTAAACATTACTTTCAATTTTTTTTTTCTTTTTTTACATCCAAGGAAAATGTGGTGGTCGAGAGTGCTACATCCAAGGAAGATGTGGGCACATCAACCTAGATGGGGAATCTTTTAAAAAGGATAGGCGAGACTGCTGCGGGAACACCTAGCAACTAAGCGAGCAAACCTGGACCAGAGAATCAGAATAGAGAAAAGCCTGTTTTAAAGCAGAAAAGCAGATTTAAAGTGGATTTAAAGCAGTTGTTAACAGCCATGCACACTTTTGGAGAGCTTTCATTGTAAAAAAAAACTAGGAAAAGATCTTATTGATCCTTCCAATGTATCTTATAAATGTATAGTGTGATAGGGTGTGAGGTATCTTAATTCGTGAGGAAATTTATGAGTGAAAAAATGTAGTCGAGAGTGAGCTAGATTCTAAGGCTGAAATGCCTTACCTGTAACAGTGTTGTGTTATTCATATTATAATATATGTGTGTTGTGTTAATGGCGTGTCTGTTTATATATGTATTTTGACTATGTAATAAGGAGGATAGAAGTCTTCTGCGCAATTCATATATATCAAACCTGGTTTTATATTGTTAATAAAAGAGATTGGATGTGCGTATTAAGCTCCTGTGCAATGCGCTATTTCCGCTGTCAATTATATTGTGTGCCTGTAGTAAACTCTAATTGCTGTACGTTCTGAATTCAATTGAAAACTGGTAAAATTGTGTGTGTTTTATGGATGGTGGAACCTTCAGTTTGGAATGGCATCACTAATGCGTGGACAATGGAGTAGCTGCATGCGCTGTCCATTATAATTTCAATACGCTATTGATTTGTTAATATTACATTGGGTGAAATGTGCTGTGTGTTAAAACTATGTGCGTTGTGCGCACAATTGCGCACAATTCCTTATACTCTGTTTCATTCTTGAGAATGCTGGGTGGATATCCAATTACAGTGCGGCGGAAGTATTATCAATTAATGACAACAATTACAAGGCTTCTATTACTGCAGTGCGTTGATTTCAGACAGCAATCCCATGATTTTAGCGAATGCATTACTTGTGGCAGCAGGGTTGATTGCATGCTTTGGTTTTAGATGTTTGATTTAAATTTAGATACTTGTTTTTAATGAAGATCCACGGTGAATTAAACAAATAGCTTCCGAAAAGATTGAGTGGGCCCATAACCCATAGGTCCAGGATCACGAGATTTTTAAAGAATTTAGGATTTTGAGCAATCCTCAATATCTCAGTTTCATCAGTTGGTATCAGAGCAGTAAGATTCTGCGGAAGGAGGTAGAAGCAGAGGAAGGTGAGAATATTGCAATAGCCTGGAGCGGTTACCAAAAGACCAAGTCCAGAGGAGAGCTTGGTGAGGTAAGAGGCAGCAAGGAGGACTTGCTGTTGCAGAGGTTGATTGCAGCTCACAAGTTGAAGATATTACGAAGACGGGAAGCATATGACCAGGAGGTCATAAATTTTTGTGCCTCGGGAGTGTGATGCGGGAGCACCCAGCAACTAAGCAAGCAAACCTGGACCAGAGGATCAGAATAGAGAAAAGCCTGTTTTAAAGCAGAAAAGCAGATTTAAAGTGGATTTAAAGCAGTTGTTAACAACCATTTACGCTTTTGGAGAGCTTTCATTGTAAAAACAAACTAGGAAAAGATCTTATCGATCCTTATAATGTATCTTATAAATGTATAGTGTGATAGGGTGTGAGGTATCTTAATTCGTGAGGAAATTTATGAGTGAAAAAATGTAGTCGAGAGTGAGCTAGATTCTAAGGCTGAAATGCCTTACCTGTAACAGCGTTGTGTTATTCATATTATAATATATGTGTGTTGTGTTAATGGCGTGTCTGTTTATATATGTATTTTGACTATGTAATAAGGAGGATAGAAGTCTTCTGCGCAATTCATATATATCAAACCTGGTTTTATATTGTTAATAAAAGAGATTGGATGTGCATATTAAGCTCCTGTGCATGCGCTATTTCCGCTGTCAATTATATTGTGTGCCTGTAGTAAACTCTAATTGCTGTGCGTTCTGAATTCAATTGAAAACTGGTAAAATTGTGTGTGTTTTATGGATGGTGGAACCTTCAGTTTGGAATGGCATCACTAATGCGTGGACAATGGAGTAGTTGCATGCGTTGTCCATTATAATTTCAATACACTGTTGATTTGTTAATATTACATTGGGTGAAATGTGTCGTGTGTTAAAACTATGTGCGTTGTGCGCACAATTGCGCACAATTCCTTAAACTCTGTTTCATTCTTGAGAATGCTGGGTGGATATCCAATTACAGCGCGGCGGAAGTATTATCAATTAATGACAACAATTACAAGGCTTCTATTACTGCAGTGCGTTGATTTCAGACAGCAATCCCATGATTTTAGCGAATGCATTACTTGTGGCAGCGGGGTTGATTGCATGCTTTGGTTTTAGATGTTTGATTTAAATTTAGATGCTTGTTTTTAATGAAGATCCACGGTGAATTAACCAAACGGCTTCCGAAAAGATTGAGTGGGCCCATAACCCACAGGTCCAGGATCACGAGATTTTTAAATAATTTGGGATTTTGGGCAACCCCCAAATTCTCATTTGCATCAAAGACTATCACTACCTAACCCTAAGGGCTTCGAGGAGAATTTACCATGTGACCTCCCAATTGGAGAGGTACTTAACAACTTGGAGCTAATTGTTTATTTCAATGGATATTTAGTTTTTGTTATTTGGTTTGTGTTAATGTAATAGTTAACATTTTGACTACATAAAATTATAAAAAAATTAAAATTGAATTAAATTTTAACAATAAAATTAAATAAAAATATTAATGTAGCTTAATGTACACTAAACATTTTAAGTTAGGCAAAAAAGAGTAAAAAAAATAAAAATAACCCTATAAAAATAAAATAATAATTAAAAAATGCCTCATTATATTAAGAAATAGTGGGATTGAACCATGGTATTCATGTAGAATGTAATTGTTATCACTTAAGAAAAAATTTCAATTTTTTTTCAAATTAGTTTCATTGTAAAGGTTAGGTGTTAGTCCGAGTTTAGTTTTTCCATGTTTGCTTTAGTGTCTAGGTCCTAGGAGTCTTGTTCCCTTTGTTAAATATGGTCAACAATCTTGTTTTACCCACCATTGGTCCCACATTTATTCAAAATGTCATGTGTTAAGGTTGTTTCAAAAGTTACATGCATTTCCAAATCAACTAGGAGTTTTAGTAGCGCAAACTCACAAAAATACACTATGTGCGCTACTAAAACACCTAGACACTTTCGTAACTAGGAGATTTCGTAGAGCAAAACACAGAGTTTACACTAGTTGAGCTACGAAATCAGGGCTTTGTGCCAAATCTTGTCTAATCTTGTCTAACTGTCTTTTCCATCAAAATTCGTTAATTGTTCATCACCATGTGTGAGTCCTTGAACCATGCCTATCACATGCACCCATTCATCCTCATCATTAGAGTCATTAAGTGTCTTGGTATGCTTAGGTTGCAAGATTCAAGAAAGAGCCAAGTATTCACAGTTATGATTTAGGTTTGGGTTCATGCATGAAGAGCACATTGATAGGTGTTCAATTTGAATTCTTTGAAGATCAAGCGAGGAAGCTTTCCTTATCTATTGCAAGCAAGGAAGCTTTCCTTATCTATTGCAAGGGAGGCAGCTTTCCTTATTTATTGCAAGCGAGGCAGCTTTCCTTATCTATTGCAAGGGAGGCAACTTTCCTTATCTATTGCAAGCGAGGCAACTTTCCTTATCCATTGTGTTGGATACCTATACCAATAGGTTTCATATTTCATGATTGGCAAATCCAAATGCCAAATATGCTATGCTTTGCTGACACAAAGATCCCATATTTCCAAGGAAAGGCAAGATGTGTACATGCCTGCAGGTTTATTAAATTTTGATGGATGGTCCAACAGTCTAATCTGGATCATGCCATGTTTCAATTTTTTGTTGTAGAATAGAGAAAGAAGTCTATCCAAACAGCTTAAGCTTGGCAGATGGCTAGCTAGGTAGAGAAATGAAGGTGCCCAACTGCTTAATCTCGGGCCTTGGAAGGAATAAGGGTAGATATTAGATAGGAGGGCAGTCAAAAGAAAAGAGGCAGATCAGGGTCTGCTAGTTCAAGTGCACCCACTTTAATGAAGAAAAAAAAATTAGGATTACTAGGATGGGTAAGTAGTGCAAGGTTGCAGAAATGGAGAGCCAGCACCAATTGGCCAATTAAGTACAAAAAACTTATGCCACTCAGGGTGTGGGCATCAAAGAAAAAGAATGGAGAATGGAGGACAAGCACTGGAAGCATGTCTAACTTCCCCAATTTCCCCCAAAAGTCATTTCTTACTAACACCCCCAAGGGCCTTGAGATCTGCTCTGGTCTCCAGTTCCACTCCATTACATCACAAACCACTCGTTCAAACCATGGAGTTCAGGCGTGAAAAGAAGCCACATTTCTTGTGTAAAAACATCCTTTTTTCATCATTTTCATCTATCCTCAATATCCTAAGTCAAATTTCAGTTTAACTTGGTTTCACCCCTTCATTTCACCTCACAAACCATATTAATCACTAACCTATGATCTAGCCCCCTAAATTCCCCCTCCCCCAAGTGCTATAGCCATATCCCTCCCTTGGGAAATATTGACCCCTCAAGGGTTAGTATTAGCCCTAAAAATCCTCCTAAAAAACTATGGGTTTGAGAAAACTATGGTTAAAGGGCAAAAATCACTTTCCCCGCCCTCATTTACCCTTTTCCCCCTTTCCTCCGCCCTAAACCCTTTATTATAAAGTTTTTCCGAAATAAAAGGCTTTTAAATAAAAGTGCGCTTAATAAACCTAAAACCCATAAGACTAAAGTTTTAAACCCATCTCGCGCCCATTTATTAAACGATTATTTTATAATCGGGCGGGTCCCCCGTTATTAAACTGGCGTAACATCACGATCGCCGCCCACCGTCAGATCATCCGCCCCGCCAATCCTATGGTGGGCGGTCGATCCGCCTACAAAGCTGCCCGGCCTTTTGCATCCGGGGGATGGGCGGTATTCCCACCGTACCCCTGCCACGCGTCAGGCACTAGGGTTGTTCGCTGCCCCCCCTCCAAACCACTTACTGCCTAAGGGCCTGCCAGGGAGACCACTTACCACCCTACCCCCCACACTGGCGTCACGCCCCAGTCAGCGTGGCGTCACCCCACTTTGCTGCCACCGTGCCTCCACGTCACCCCTGCCCTGTACGTCGCCCTGTCCACCCTGCCACCGTGTCAGTGCCACCTGGGCACCCACGTCACCTGCCACGTCACCTTGTCCGTACCTGGGCCCATGATGACGTCAGCATGACGTCATCACAAAAAGGTGCCAATATGCCAAAAATGCATAAAAAGGCGTAAAAAACCGTTATTTTGCATTATTCTTTCACAAATGCCGGAGCTCCTCTGTAAGCGAATTTCAACTTCCAACGGTCGAAAAGCAAAAGTAATCTGCCAAAGTTGCTGCCGCCTCCATTGTCAGCCCAACCACCTGCAATTCAGCCAGTTCGACCGGTGAAAACGCCTCGCACGCCATTAAAACCAAGTATTTTGCCATAGGCACCCTCTTTTCCACTGTTCTCCATAAAATCCTGTTTTCCTGCTTAAGAAACTCGGTTAAGGACCCACATTTTTTAAATTCACCCATAAAAATCTACCTAAGAAAGCTCTGAAACCCCTGCACGAAAGAAGTCCCAAGGAAACCCGTCACCCACGGTAAAATCCACCTATTTTTCACAAAAAACAGCTAAAGAGCCAAGCTACAGGTAGAAGCAACTAAGTTGACATTTCCCTCACCTCTGCTAAAGCACTCCTCTACAATTAACCAGCTAACCAGCTCAAAAACACTCTGCTTCCTCAAAACAGAGTGCCCCACAGATTGAGTAAGCCTGTGACAGCCTCCTTAAACTGCCAAAACTGCTCACTGCAAACAGAGAGCAGTAGGCCATCTCTCAGAACTCACACCAAACCTGAAACACAGTAAATCCACCAGCAAGACCAAGACAATGGCCACTCCAGCTGCTCTGGATGTTCTGCCTATAAATCCACCCAACAGAGAGCTAGAAGCTATACCATTGGTGGACAGTGATGCCCTCATCACAGACTTTGTGGAAGAGAGAAACCATTTGCAGACATACTGCCAATTAAGAAACAGTCACTTGGACAACAGTGACCTGTATGGGGTCTGGAAATCTAATCTACCCACTTACTTTCTGCCTTCTGTCAACATATTCCCTGAAATCATCCACCTATGTGCAGAGAACTATGACCAAAAACTCAGGGCTGTGAAGTCTCCATCTGGGAGCATCCTCTTCTATGTAACTCCAGACTCCATCAACCAGATGCTCAGCTACAAACAGACCCAGTTGTTATACCCCTTCTCCATGAACTATTTGTTGGATGAAGGCTCCAGACTTTCTGATTTAGACATTGCTGCCATAGCTAGGAAATTCATGAAGGCAGACTGCCAGCCCTCTCGGCCACCTCCTTTCTCCTATGAAGATTTCAATGAGGTTCGCAAGCTACTGATAGACATGTTGACCTCTGTGCTGGGGTTCACCACCAACAAACATGTTGATATAACTGTGCTGGTAATTCTCTCTGCATACAGCCTGATGAAGTCCCCTGCTATGAAATACAACTATGCCAAGTACATTGCCAATAAGATACATGATCAATTGACAAGGCTGGACAGGGAGGCAATATTCAGATATTCCTCATACATTTATGACTTCTTCTTGTACTACCAGATAGATAGCTTCTAGTGCTCAATCAAGAAGCTAGACTCACAGGGTGAGAGAAGGTCTGTGATCTTCTGGTCTTCAGTCTTCCATCAAGTAGAGAATTCCCCTTACTCTTACTATGAATTCATTGATCAGTTTGTATATCCAGTTACATGCCTCTTGAAGAGGACACCTCCTATCAGATTTTCCAAGGATATGTAGAAGATCTTGAAGCTATCCAGAAGCTATAAGATTGGTGATTGGTACTTGTACCAAAACCACACTGTCATCAGAATCTATGGCTGTGAGCTCTGTCCCTACAGGCTCCCAAAGTATGTCCCTATGAGGCTATTTGCCCTGGAGTATTATAGACAGCTTATAAACTCCGACCTGACACACTTTCACAGTGCCAAGAAGAAGGCCAACCTGAAGTTCAGGGATCTCTTAGGCCCATTCACAATGAACAAAAAAGATGGTTGGCAAGAAGCTGACCAAATACTAGGACAGTAGCTCAAACTTAAGAGAAGCTTCTGGTGGGTCCCTTATGACCCTGAAGGTTTCATCAGTGCAAGGAGGGTTAAATATAGGATGCTGGCCTATAAACATGCCACACTCCCTCAAGTACAACATTTTTCTAATCAGGATGAATGGGTGCCTGAAACAATAGTAGAGAAATTGACTCAGGAAGAAATAATGGAGCAAAATGTAAAGGACTTGGAAAAAACTCTTGACTTGGACTCTTGTCAATAGGTCTTCAAGCAACCAGTCCAAGCAGGAGAAGGTACCTCTATTGCCCCAACAACACAGGACATCCAATAGGCTCCAGCAACAACAACCACCACAAAAGGAAAAGAGAAGATGGATGAACAACAGGAGACAGAAACAGGGCAGCCTAGTACTTCCAAAGACCAGCAATCAGGACAGGCCCCTCCCCTGCAAACTGAACAAACTCAAAACCCAGTTTTGTAGACCCCTCTAAATGATGAAAGAGGGAAGAAGAGAGACAGAGAAGAAATCACACCTCCCATAGGGTCATCACAGCAACCAGAGGCCAAGAGGCCGAGGGTAGACCCTGAAGCTGAAGGAGACATAAGTGAAGAGCTGGCAGAAAGCCAAAGCAGGGAAAAATAGATAAGCCAACAGACTCCAACTAGCTCATTTCAGCTAGAACAGGCTCAACAACATACCGTGGAGGTATCCTCCTCCAGACAGCAGGGTAAAAAGCCAGCCACAGTTAAAGAGGGCTTCAAGGAGATAAAGGCACAAAATGAGTTGCTGAGAGTGCAGCTCTATGAGCAATTCCTGAACACAACCCCAGCCAAAAAGCAAAGATTAATGGTTGCCTTTGATTTCAAGGAAGAAAAGATGATCTTCACTCATCTAAAGCCCAAGGTTCCACACCTAAAGACCTCAGCAGATTATTACAAAACTAATCTAGAGGTCTTTGCCAAAGACATACACCCCATGGACCAAATTGAGTTACACAAGCAAACTGGGGAGATGGTGTATGCAACACTTGCTGATAAGGCGATGCTAGCCCATCAGCTAAAGGAATCCCTGAAAAACACAAACAAACAGCTTGATTTGAAAAGGTTGTCCTCCTCCGCCAAAGATAACAGAATAAAGACTCTGGAGGATATAATTATTGAATTGGGGCATGACCCAAAAGATCCAAAGGGTGTTAGAGCCCTTATGAAGAAAAATGAGGATGATATAGCTGCATTGAGGTAGGCAAAATTGCCTCCTACTATCCATCCTGACACAACAAAGCTTGTACAAGAAAAACAGGTGGACAATGCTATGGAGTTGCTCTTGGTCATGAACCAAAGGATACTGCAGATGGAGGCAGAGTTAGAAAAGGCTATACAGGACAAGCAAGGGGAATCTGCCTCCCAGCCACCTCAAACCTCAACAAACCTTCAATCTTCCCCTCCAGCACAAGTAGCAGCAGCCCCTCCTACTGCTCCAGCACCTACCACAGCCACATCAGTAACTGGAGCAATAGTGGAAGCCACAGCAGCAGCAGAATCCAGCCTGGGCATGGAAGAATTAATGAAAGTTGTTAAAGAGCTGGAGAATCAAGTCACAGAAATAAATATTGCTAAGGAAAAACTGGCCAAGCTGGAGGCCTGTTATGACAAGTCAAAGATGACTGTGGTAGAAAAACAAAGGGAAATAAAGGCCTTGGAGGCCAAGGTAAAAACTCTAGAAAAAGAGTTGATGCTAGGCAATACCCTAGCAGAAATAAAAAAGATTATTTGGGCCAAGATTGGCTAATCTATGCAGGATCAATGGAGGTCCATTCAAGCAATTTTTGAATAGGTGGAGCTGATAGAGATAGCTCATGTAGAGATTCAGAGAGCCAGGACAGCCTTGGGAATAATGCCTGAACAGGCCACCAAAATGATTCACTTTCTGAATAACCGCACCAGGGAAGAATTGGTTGCTCTACAAATAACCAGCAGAACAGACACAATCCTCACTGCCAAAAAGGTACTAACATTGAGGAATTTCACTCAGACACTGGAGAGGAAGTGTCAGGAAATGAAGGTTGAAATAGATGAATTCAGAGCCAAAATGGCTATTTTACAGGATAAAGGACTACCAAGCTTAGTGACTGGTACAGAATAGTTGCTGTCATATAATCAGTATATGACAAGGGTCAACAACTATGTTGAAAACCAGATCACAGCATCCAGCAGCTCCACAGAAGAAGCAGGGCCTCCCTCTGGGCAAA